>CABFVZ010001768.1:36984-115701 GCA_902151445.1 Timema monikensis | reverse complement strand
CTTGTCAGAGGTGAAGGAAGGGTTTGATAATCAGATAAATCTGTGCCGGGACCGAGGATTGAACCCCGGTCGCCAGCACAGAAGTCTGACACCTTACCCCTAGACCACCAGGTCACCTATTGATATATGGCTTGGAGTAATTGTCTTATCAGAGAAGTATGCCCTCTTTATGAGAAAGTCTAAAAGATGAACAATCTAGGATGGTGGACGCAACTTACAAATTGAGTCCAATTTGTATGAAATAGGAGGATCAAAATTTCCTAAATTAACAGAAAAACAGAAGCTATCTGTGTGGCAGAAAATTTAAACATTCAGTATTTTCTGGTAAAATTACTGCCCCAAGAAATATGTTATGGTTAAATTAAACATTTGTTAATTATGGTTATAGCCTCATATAAATATCAACTTCCTTAGATTGAAAAATCACACCTGGACACATAAATCGAGCCAAGATATGTAATACACTATGATATGCACTTTCGTACAGTTGTCATTGTACTATTGGCAATATAAAGCCTTCCTTATTTGAAGATGGCTGCGTTATTTGATAGATCGTGATCTTAATTGATCACTCATATCTAGCTGACGATTTCCGCACGTCCATTACAGACTCTGTCTTATAATATGAGAGAAGAATGACCCTAGGTACGGGACGATTCTTGAATAGCTCACTTGTTAGAGCATTGGTTATCATTATATAAATTTAAAGAAAATTATATTTTGTTGCGGCTATAACCATAACTAGCAAACGTATAATAGCTTGGCTATTTAATGTATATTTTTGTTATTATTATTATTTCAAACTAAGGGTGACCAGAGTCAATCGTTTGGGTCAAATTCTTCAACTCGTGTGATATCCAAGGCTCTAATATCATCCGGTGCATTATATAGCTGAAATAATATTTTATGGTTGGTTCCTGCAGTTTAAAATTACTTACCACAGTGAGAAATGCTTCTGGAACCTTTAAAGCGGCGATCATCTCAAATATATTAACCAGATTTTGGGTTGACAAGAGTTTTGCTTGACTAATCGCGAGAAAAATCAAGAGGAAACATGGACCATATTGTAGACGCATGTTTCATATAACTGTAAGCACTAATATAATAACTAAAGGCTACCGTCTTGTATGGACTCTCACTCGACTAAGCTCTCAAAGTGTTTGATAAGACTAGTTGGTGTTGGCGATAGGTTGTGACAGTGTCCCATCCATTAGTGATAACAGGCACCTTTGCGAAACATAGAGGTTAGTTAGTCCCTGACTGACGTGAGTAATACCACGATATACAGTCTTGTCATCCATGCTTTGGTAGGCTGATCTCGACTAAACTGGACACAAACTTTTAGCTTGTATTGGAATATTTCCCTTTTGTATTCCTTCTCATAAAATGGGGCATGATTGTTTCTGAACTATCTAAATCGTGTTTTAATTATATTTAAAACAGATAATTTATTTTGAGTGTCATTAAAATTCAATACTTTTTTTTTCGCTCAAAACTTGGTTTTATTCCCAAATTGATGCATCCTTATATAAAATAAGTTACTTATACTAGCGGTTCTCAAAATGTTTTTAGATGGTACCCTATGGCCATGACTAAAAGTTTAATGCACTCTCAGGATAGAAATTTTCCAGATGACAGGCTTTAAAAAATATGAACACATGTCAAATTATTGATCTATTTAATCTATTGGGAAAAATATCCATCCATAATCATTTATTTAAATTGTGACAAATCTATTTAGAGAGACCCACCTCAGTGGCGTAGTTGGCTAACGCGCTAGTCGTGTTGAGCTCGACTGCTGAGGACGGGGAGATCGAGGTTCGAATCTCGGTCGGGTGAACTGGGGGTGGTTTTTCCTAAATGGTTTTCCACTCTCCCTCCACGCAAATTCGGGTTCACTTCCTTTAATTCAACCTTCCCAATTCCTAATCCATTAGTATAATTAGTACTTAAAGCGTTGAAACTTTCAAGTGGAGGTCCGGCTTCAAATTTAGCCTATTGTGGTAATTAGTTTTTAGGTATCAAGGTACACCATGGATGAAAAAACACTCTCACAGAGATATGTTGTTGAGAAAGGCATTATAAACTTCTAATGTAGAAGGTGTCAAGTAGAGGGTTGAAAATTCTCAGAAATCGGTCTCCAGCATAGAGAAAATACATGAAAAATAGGGGTGGAAATAACCAGATAACGGTAAATGCCAACAATTAGGGTTTTCCATAGGTACCTTGTTATTTTGCCAACTTTCCCCTGAGAGCTGCTCGCGTACCCTCTGAAAGAGCCCGCGTACCCCAGTTTGAGAACCGCAGACTCATATTATCTAAATTGTATCGCAATGTTGTAGCTTAACTTTGTGGTAGATTTAAAATTACAATTGATATTGTATTATTAGTATTGTTGATGACTGAGTAGACTTGTTCTAGCCTTGAAGAATGCAGAACCCACGTTTCCATGTTCACATTGAAATGTCATTCTAGCTGCTGTCCTTGAGCAGTGATAAGAACACCTACCTGTTGAGTGAATGTGAAACCAACTGACAGAAACCCCATGACGTGACATTGAACAGATATGTACGTTGCAACAATCGAACTCATACAAAACATTTTGTGATATTTTATCCTCCTGAGTTTAGAGGTTGGGTACCTAAGATACTTCTGTACCATTAAAAAGGTAATAAAATAAATTACTATTGTTCTACTCAAAATAAATTTTGAAACTAATAAATAACTGGCAAATATAAAGATCAAATGATTGTAGCTTCTTACAAAGATTAAATTGACTCTTTTTAGTATAATACAAATGAATATTTATACTTACTTTCTCTATGGTATTAGGAACTGGAATATACATTTCTGCACTTACAAAAGTAAGACACTTATCACTATCTTGAGCAAGTTCAATCCAGTCCACCTCATTACATCATATCCCGAGCTAGTTCAATCCAGTCCACCTCATAACACCCTATCTCTATCTTGAGCTAGTTCTATTCAGTACACCTCATAGCATCCTATCTCTATCTTGAGCTAGTTCTATCCAGTCCCCCTCATTACATCCTATCCCTATCTTGAGCTAGTTCTATCCAGTCCCCCTCATTACATCCTATCCCTATCTTGAGCTAGTTCTATCCAGTCCACCTCATTACACCCTATCTCTTTCTTTATCTGGTTCTATCTAGTCCACCTCATTACACCATATTTTTTCAGGTCCATTCTAATTATATCCTACTTGCCTTGGTGGCTTAGTTAGCTAACGCGATAGTTTAATGTTATGCTAGACTAAAATATATGTTAGAACTTAGATATTGTCATTTACAAATTGCTAATATATATGTGTTCAAATTATTTAATTTATAAAATTGAATATTGAAGAAAAATGTCATTATAATTAAAACCCTATACAAGATGTTTGTACTCTAGGCATATCTGTTTTTTTTCTTTTATAACACACCTTGTATATTTAAGATATTTACCTTGACTCAATATTTGTTCATAGTACGAGTCAAATTGGTCACATTAACATTCACAGCATATTAAACAAACAATTATCAAACTAATTTTTAACGAGATTGAGAAATAAAACTTATTAAAACAACAATTTTAATAAAAGTATAACATATTGTAAACATGTCTATTCAAAGGTTTTATGATTTTGTTTATAGTATAAAAGTTACAATACCCAAATTTTTCTTAAAAATTATTTTAATTTATCTAAGTCTTATCTGATTGATTATCCCGTTACTCCTTTAGGCGTTCAAGTTTATGATGTAGATTTCTGGAAGCTTAATTGTCCGACATGTTTCGGTACTAAAGTTATCGTACCATAATCGTGGAACTGTAAAATTAAAATTAAAGACTCTAGTAAAGAATGTTGTAATATAATGGTCATATTGAGTAAAATATAACTTTGAAAAGGAATTATTGTAACAATATTCAAACAAACTTACGTCGTTACATAGATAAGAAAAACCATAGAGTATTTTAAAATTCGTTACATAGAACACATTTCTTACTTTAAATTTAATAGAACAAAATCAAAACTTGCAGAGCATCTAAAAAAAATATTCAAACCACCAACCGAAACAGATTGAACAATGTATGAAACCTCTTAATTATTCTCATAAACCAGATAATTGGTCACGTTTAAATTAAATTTTTTGCCACGCCAAGAGGTGAGCAAGTGATCTTTGGGATGATTTCTAGACAGTGGATTTCAAATCAGTGCCGCTAGATAGTCTAACTATAGAGTACTCTGTAATAATTAATTGCGAGCCACAGGTCTAAGACAGCACTTTCGCAATATAATAAACTGCAAGGGTTCTAATCCTGGTCCACTGGCTGCGACCCTCTTTGGTCAGTTAGTCTCCGGCTCAAATGATTATATTTGACATAGATTTGGTAACAACATAATTACTTTTATTTTGAAACAATGAATATTACTCTAAGGGGTAAGGACAATGAAGGAATCCCGCATATGCATGAAGAAAGAAACTGGGAAAAACCTTACTGAAATTAGAAATCCGATCTCCTGGTAAAACAACATGGCACGGAGCTAATATCGGGTTTCAAATCCCTGTCGTGTGTCCTTACCGTCATAAACATACTAGCTGTTATGCATTGCGGGCCTGACACTTTAGACAGCATAGTGGTGTGAATTTCCATTCTACTTCCACGAAAATGCTGTATACCTAATTTCTATCACCTAGTATTTTCTTATAACTTTTAGAAGTGTTCGATAGGTGGGGTTTCAGGTCTCTGATAATTAGTATTCACTTGTATCCTCGCAATATATTAGACAGCCAGTGACGTAGTACGATCCAAGGAGTAAAAAAAATTAAAAAAATTGGGGGTATTATCTCTGTCAAGAATGAGCACTTTTCCATTGAGGGTTTACCACTCTTATTTTCACGCAAATGTGGGTACATTAAATTCCTCAACTCTACAAAATTAGCGCCTATATTACAACGCCTAACCACCTTCCTCCTTTCTACGCTGATCCTACAGCTCAAATAAATATTTTTTGCTAAATTTATAGTAACTACACATGTCAATCAATAAAGCTTAACATTTACTATTCTGCACTATTTAATATTTAATTTTGGCAATGTTGCCATCTCCTTCCTTTTTTTGATTCGTCAAGAATTTCTAGCCAACATATTATAAAGATTTTAAAAAGTAACAACATTTTCTTGCTAGTTATTTTATTGACAAGTAGAAAGTGACTAATACATTTTAATTAAAACATTCATAGCATACAACAGAAAAAACAAAGTTTTTTTAAATGACATACATCAATATTATTTAGGTCTTGTGAGCTGTACGAGTAATTATGCTTAACTCGTCTGGTATGATTGGTTGAGGATGTTGTAGTCCTAACACTGTCTTGTTAGACTGAGGGTATTTACAACTCTCCTTCCACACAAATGCGGGTACACTTACCCTAATAAATACTTTCATTATTCCTACAACATTAGCATATTTAAATTATTGTATGAGTAGTAATAATTAAATTTATTAGATATGTATATGTACGTGCTATCACAAGGTATTGAAAAAGTCATAATTACCAATTTTATTCACTAGATGGTGCAGAATGAAAGTGATTAAGAAATTAATACAGGTTAATATAAGTTTGGCTTATCCTAATAATTTAAATAGCGTTGTGCAAAATAACGTAAGTCATGTGTTGCAGAGATATAGGTTACTTTCCCTTGGGTGGTAATATACCGTCACAATTTATAAATGAACATATGAATGTGTGTGTGTATGTGTGTGTGTACGTACCTGTGTGGACTTGCCACCTTACCTTAAACCAAATTTAGTTAATTTATAAACGCTATCCAAACAGTGAAACTGTTTGCAATAATATGCTTGTAGGGTTTTCCCGAACCAAATGCTGGTACACATTTTACCTGGTCTAATTATATCAAATGGAAAATCTGGTCAATTAGCTTTAGTTGAGTTTTAATTTCGACTTATTCATCACTCTTGCAAATGTAAGGTGCCCCCAAACCATTGGAAGGAAATATTTGATCGGATGACCATTCTAAAATACATTAGCGGTGCTAAAGATATCGAGGTACGAATCCTTGTGGGCAAGCCATCTAATTGTCCAGCTCATTTAATTCTGGCGAGGGATGTTGAAATCAAATCCCTGCCGGGTAAACTGTTGGTAGTTGTCCCTCCAGGTAATATGCTGGAACATTTTCTTAATCATCCCTACCACATTATCTTAGTTAATATATAGGCGCTTAACCAGAAAGGGTGCGTGTAGCTCATCTAGATATGACGGGGAGGTCATGGGTTAGAATTTCCGCTGAGGTGTATTGTCACTTATTCTCACTAAATGGTTTCCCTCTCCCTCACTTCATGTAAACGCTAGGACATTTCTACATAACTCCTCCCTACCACGTAAAATGCTGGAACATTTTCTAAATCATCCCTACTACATTATCTTAGTTAATATATACGCTTAGCCAGAAAGGGGTGCGTGTAACTCATCTAGCTATGATGGGGGAGGTCGTGGGTTCAAATATACGCTGAGGTGTACTGTCACTAGTTCTTACTAAATGGTTTACCTCTCCCTCACTCCATGTAAGCGCTGGAACATTTATATATTACTCCTCTCTACTACGTAAACTGCTGGAACATTTTCATAATTAATATATAGACGTTGAGCCAGAAAGAGTTCGTGTAGCTCATATAGTTATGATAGGGGAGGTTCTGGGTTCGAATCTCGTTCGGGAGAACTGGGATGGTTTTATACTCTCCCTCACTCCACGTAAACGCTGGAAAATTTCT
Organism: Timema monikensis; assembly: GCA_902151445.1. Classification (NCBI taxonomy): domain Eukaryota; kingdom Metazoa; phylum Arthropoda; class Insecta; order Phasmatodea; family Timematidae; genus Timema; species Timema monikensis. The sequence goes on along the minus strand of CABFVZ010001768.1, from coordinate 108,906 downwards.
ACCTTACTCCTCCACTAACAGTGGCCCATGTTGGTATGGCGGATACCTACATCCTAGCATTTCGATTGACGATATCATACAACCAAATTAGTAGAATTTTGTGGGGGATAATGGACCCTAACTGAGCCTTCCATTTGGAGAGAGGCCTCTGATTGTGAATAATAAGAGCTGTGTCACTACTCTCTAGTTGTGACATCACCCTAATGAGCAATGACGTCATCGGGAAAACACATTACCACATATATGGGGGAAGGGGGAAGGATGCAATACCAAAATAGATTCAGAGTCTTGCGGCTGGGAACCATTTCTCACACTCTACGCTAAACGAACGGCTAGAGAGGATGCTCCTGCAAGCTCCCGACCTCACTAGCGATGCCAACATTGTATGGGATGTTGCGGGAGGAGTTCCCGACGCCATGGAATGCACGTTCCCCCACCAATAGTTAAAAAACTCTCGTACGAATAAATAAATAAAAACACTCCCAAAAATAAACTCCAACGACAGTCCCGATCCTACCCAGAGTCGCAGGAGGAGTGCCCGGCAACAAGGACTGCATGTTCCTCTACCAATAAATCAAAACTCCTACACAAATAAATAAAAACTCCCATATCAGTAGATAATTTAAAAAACACCCGCACCATTAAATAAAAACTCCCACCCAAAACCCTCCCCTCTAGGACACATGGGACAGGAACGAACAAGTTTGGACAAGAATAAACCAGCACAATTACACCCTACAAAACAACCCAATGAGCCAGAGGTCTATGATGTTAAACATTCCAAAATAACCCGGTTGCGACATCACACACAGCATTGAGACTTGACGTAATCATCATAATACTCACTCTCCCCAGATCGGGGTCAAAGGTCAAAGGTCAGTTTGTCTCGAAATGCCGCCCACGCTACTGAATAGTGTGCCACTCAGGGGACTTGCTTAATTTTGAACTAGTCATTGGTGTCACCTATTATTGAAGTTTTTTTAATGAATCTTTAAAGCAAAAACTTTTTAATATCCACGTTTACATTGTTCAGGCTATAAGTATATTTGATAATTTCTCTAATGGGGTAGGGATGAGGAAGAAAACATTTTAGAGACAATCTACCTTCATTTGCTTGGAAGGAGAGTGGGGAAGCCCTTTAGGAAAAACCACCCTCAGTATACCTATCCGAGATTCAACCCCCGATCTCCTAGTCATCGGCATGCCAGTCTAATACTAGTTTGACATATTGCATTTTGATAGTAATATATTATATGTTTGGTTCAAACCGTGTTGTCTTCAACAGCACAGAAAATGCATTTAAGTACGAGCCAAGACGATTTCTAACTGTTGACTTAAAAAAACTGTGTATCATGACATGACTATCGTAATTTTATTAGTTTCAAAAAATTATACCACGTTGGGAAAAGCTTATACATTTTTTTTTCTTTTTCTTGTTGGCGTACCACCCAAATTGTGTTCATATGCCATAGGTTTGCTATCCCTGGCCTATACTTACATCACGTTTTACGAGCTCTCACAGGTAAAACCATCACACTCATACAACAATAGCGTGATTAGTACAAGTAAGAATAACTGACCTGGTAGTGAAATTTGAGGGGGTAAATAATTTTAAAAGGTATCACCTCTTTTGGTGCATCTGTTGGTTCTACATGTAAAAAATTGTTGTTTTACTGTGACTTTACTTATAAATTTTTAAGACGTGTCCCTATTAACCCCAATGTTGGGGTCAATAGGGACATGCAATTTATTTTAGCTTAATCCCTATTCCAGTGTATATTGGGGTTAAATTTAAGTAAAAAAATTACATATCACAACATATTACTGGACCAAAACTCATCACAAGTCACTAAATTTATGTCTTCCCCTTCTTATATCTGATGGGTTCAGAACTGCCATCACGTGTGCCTGCTGAAACTCAGACTCATCAGCTCCATTGGGAAATATGTAAATGTTAGCCAACTTTGCAGATTGTTGGAGAAAACTTCCAAGGTATTTTTGTCCCGGATTTATCACTCTCAGAACTTTTCCTATGAGCATTTTTTCCACACCTCGATTGTATAATAATTTCGCTTTCACTCAAGTCCCTTCTTCTATTGCTTGTTCTTTGTGACTGGCTGCATGATCTATTTCTTCATCGTCAGATGATGAACTGATTTCGCTTGCCAAAATTATTAAGTCTGCCATAGAAACATTTCTTCCAGTTGGTACTTTCAGCCTTGTCTTTCGAACTCGTACTTCACTACCAGTATGTTCATTGTCATAACATATTTCTTTAAGGTAATTGGTTAGACTAGTGTTTACATCCACGTTTCTTCCAGGTTCTTCTTCGTAGTGTGGTAGTTTCTACAAAACTATTTCTTTATATAGTGGATGTATCTCTCCTTTGTTGAACCCTGATATAATATTCGTTTCAATGTTCTCCTCTATTGAGTCCATGGCTCGTTTCAACAGCCTTGGAAACATCTTTTTCTGGAAAAGTTCGTCACCTCCATTCTTCACTCTCCACAATTCTATCACTTGGCGCCAGGTACTTTTCATAGGTCTGAAGAGCGCCAAGTCAAGTGATTGGGTCCAATGCATTGAATTAGCTGGAAAAAAGACTAAAGCAATCTCATTAACTTCGCACAATTTGACAATGGCAGAAGACATGTGGGAGCTCACTAAACATTTGCAATAAGGTATGATTATTTTCTCAAACCAATCAAGAAAACAGCAGCCATCCATCAACCATGACTTGCTTCGATTGTATCGAGCTCTAAGAGGTCCACCTTCGGTTCACAAGTCATACAGATGCAGAGCCTTAGAGATGACGTAGGGTGGTAAAAGAGTCACATCAGCATTTTCTGCAAACATCATTGATGTATGTGACTTGGTTTCATTCATGAATCTTTCAGGATATTTGCAGCCCCTCTTGAATATCAGCTTGCGTTGACCTGGATCATCAGCAAGACATGTTTTATCTAAATTTATAATCGCTTCAGGAGGAACACCTTCAAAAGACTTTTCCGATTCTCTAAAATACTCCTTAATGACTGTTGGGGACACCTTTGCTCTGCTACATTTCACATTCTAACACAATCTCTGAAAGAGGCCAGCTGTGTGTCTAGAAAAAAATGAAAGAGCCCAATCTATGCCTGGAATTGTCTTTGAATTTAGCAATTCTCGTGTCCTCTCTGTTCAAGTGATATTTCACAAAACATTGGGTATCAAATGTACTCATTGGGTAACCCCAATCACGACACGTCAACATGCATTGCACCATTTCCTTTTCAAAATTATAGCCATAATACCTCTAGTTATGTTGGCTACATACCTCTGCAAGGCGGAATTAGATATTTTAAATTTGTTGGCAGCTGCACGTATTGACATTCCATTTTAAACAGCCTGAACTGCCTTTTCCACAACATTAGGGTCCACTGGTAAATTGATTTTTGGATAAGGTTATCTTATGTAGTTTCTTCCAATTGCCTTTATTGACCCCAGATCTTAGGTTAAAGACTAACACTTTTCTTAAGAAATAAATAACTTACGATTCAATTAAACAATATTATCTTAATATACATGAGAAAGTTAAATATGCAAAAACAACACAATTTATACCACTGTGATTCTTTTACCAAAAATAGTTTTATGGATAGCCTAAATCGGCGTTAAAATATCAGCTGATTGACAGGTCTACCAAGCCAACAAATAAAAATGTCATTGCTCACTTTATGGCTTATTAGATGAAGGGATGTTTTAAGAAAACATAATTTGCTTTCACAAGAAAATTTTTGTTATTGTTGAAATTGAGTAAATTGATTAAAATACATTCTTATTTTCGTCCATTTTCACCCCTATGACTCTATTCACCGCATTTAACGGTATTTGAAATATTGGCAGAAATAATTTTACAATCGGAGATTCTACAAGTTTCATTTAGATGGTTAATTTTAAAATAATAACTAGCCAGTATTTGGTTGAAGGGATTTACATTATTATTATTATTATTATTATTTACAGTGAAGGAAGGGTTTGGCAATCAGATAAATCTGTGACGAGAACGAGGATTAAACCCCGTGACTCCAGTACAGAAGCCTGAAACTTCACCCCTAGACTGCCAGGTCACCATTTACATTATTAAACTTTAGTAAAAGTAAAAACTATACGTAGTTAAATTTGTTATGGGTATTGGTGGACCCCCTTCGGGGTGGTCCACCACACTCCGGGGGAGGCGCCGGACCCCAGGCTTTCTACGCCCTTGTCTAGGCTACATTACAGCAGGAGTTTGCAAATAGTTGATCACACTGGTAGTTTCGATTATTGTGTAAGAAAATTACATGTTAGTTAAAAGTTGATCTTTGCGTCTTTTAAACTTACAAACTTATCAAATACTTACACATAATATTTGAGAGTGGACAAAATAGCCTCAATTGGCCCTAATTGACCATGTTAATGTATTCCTGTATGATTGGTGATATGCCTAATAAGCATACAAGAAGTGAGTCATGAAAGTCATAGATATTCAAGTGCAAGTTTATTCTCTGGCGTCAAGAGCAGAGTCAACTTTCACTTATAGAGCTTATCTTTGTTTTAAGATGTAAGCACTGTTAACCTGCCTCTTTTCCTTGGTAGTCTATAGTTCTTTGGAATTTTCTGTTGATAGTGTAACCTTACTACCTAGGACGGTCCCTCATTCCAGTTTGACATTTGACCCCGACGTGGAGAGAGTGTGTATTGTGATGATTACTTAATGTTGTTGTCGCTCTCTGATTGGTTGTTACGCAATGCTGTTTTTGCTCTCTGAATGGCTGTTGGATTTACCCCCTCCCTCCTCTCCTTTCCCCACCCTTTCCCCCTTCTGCCCTTACGGTGGTTTCGGACGTGTTGGTTATTATTCCGGGCATGTTGATTCTTGTTCCAAACATGTTGGTTATTGTTCTGGACATGTAGATAATTTATGTGTGCTAATTTATTTTTTATTTATTGTTAGAATTGGAGTGTTGGAGTTTATTTATTTATTGGCGTGCAGTCCATAGAGCCGGGCGCTCCTCATTCGACACCGCTAGTGACCTTCATCTCTGGCCAGCCGCTTAGCTAAGAGTGTGACCACCGAGCAGCTGACAGCGTATCACGGCATTAAGGCCCCTTTCACTTTTCCATCAATCCCCACCCTCCTTACATCGCCACAGCACAGAACGAACTTAAGTTACACTGGCTGCTCCCTCACTCTGTTGGACTGCCTTTCACTTCCCGGAACAAAATGCACGAACCTCTCCTGACGACCATTTGTGGTAGAGTAAGATAAATGGTTCCCCTGACGTGAGATACCTTTCACTTCCATTCACTTCGCCTCCTTAGAGGTATGTGTCACAGCCTCTTATGTAGTAATGGGTTTTCCTGCTGTCGTAATCGCAATGTTGCAATCAGCTATGAGGTAATGGGGTTTCCCTGACGACAGGCGCCAGTTTGGCGAGTCGACAATACAAGTTGGAACAAGAATAGATCGTGACCTTGAATGATGTCGCAATGGGTTTTCCCTGATGACTGGTGTCAGATTGGCGTCTAGACAAGACATGAATAGATCGTGACCTTGAAACCGTGAGCTATGTCATTGACTCTGGCCACCCTCCCCTCGGCAATGGGTTTTTTCTCGATGATGTCGCAACTAGTAATCACAATATCGCAACCCCCTATTTGGTAATTGGGTTTTCCCGGTGATGTCGCTACTAGAGAGCATTAACACAGCTATAATTATGACCAATCATGGGCCTTGGAATCCTCAGTTAGGGCTCGCTATCCCCCACCACAAAATATACTAAAATTGGGCGTTTGTTATCGTCCGTCGATATGCGCGGATGTAGGTATCGGTCATGGACTGGAGGAGTAAGGTAGTAATGTTCCAGAGTTTACGTGGAGTGAGGGAGAATAGAAAACCACCCCAGTTCACCCGAGCGAGATTCGAACCCACAACTTCCCCCGCCATAACTCTATGAATGACACGTACCCTTTCTGGCAAAACGTGTGGAAGGGGTGCTTAAGTAAATATTCCAGAGGGAGAAATACCTACAGTTTACACCACTGGGGATTCGATTCCCAACCCCATCAGAATTAGATGATCCTGGAATTTAAACGGTGTCCACACCGGGATTCAAACCTTAATATTCTTAGAACGGTCGTACTTCCTGCACCCCCAACATTTTTGAAGGGGTTTTGCTGGTCGACCAGATTTTTCTAGACTAGGTATAATACGTACCCACATTTGCTTCAAACGTCGATCACTCTGTCATGGGCCATCTAGTGACGCCTTAGACCATGCAACCATTGATGCAAATATAAAACTTATAAGGCGTGCACGCCGGGATTCGAACATCGATATCTTTAGAACGTTCGTACTGCCTGCACCACCACCATTTTCGAAGGGTTTATTCCGGTCAACAAGATTTTTCTAGACCAGGTAGAATGTGTACCCGCATTTGCTTCAAACGTCGATCACTCTGTTATAGTCCATCTAGTGACGCCTTAGACCATGTGACCATTGATGCAAGTATAAAAATTAAGACGGCGTGTACACCGGGATTCGAACCTCGATATCTTTAGAACGGTCCTACTTTTTGCACCACCACCATTTTTGAAGGAGTTTTGCCGGTCAAGATTTTTCTATACCCGATAGAATGTGTACCCGCATTTGCTTCAAACATCAATCACTATGTCATTGGCCGTCTAGTGACGCCTAAGACCATGCGACCATCGATGGAAGTATACAAATTTATATGGCATGCAGACCGGGATTCGAACCACGATATCTTTAGAATTGTCGTAATTGCTGCACCCCACCATTTTCGAAGAGGCTTTGCTGGTTGACCAGAATTTTATATACCGGGTAGAATGTATACCTGCATTTGCTTCAAACGTCGATCATTGCCCGTATAGTGACGCATTAGATCATGCGAACATCGATGCAAATATTAAGTAATAAAATCCATGAGTATGAGGGTGATAGTTAAGTGTGAGCATGTGGGTCCAATGGAAACTCTTAAACCTAAATAACCAAACCCTGGTGACCATTGGGGTATTTCCCCTTTCAGGAATAATACCGAAGGTACCAGCCGGGAATCATACCCGAGACCCCTAAGCTCGTAGGCAGGTGCATTGATCAATACTCCACAAGGCATGTTAGCGTTTTAATAACAGGTGTTACGATTTTCGAGTCTGAGTTATGATTGTCTGGGACCTAATATTAAGAATAACTCAATTGGAGTTGATAGTTTAGATGTAAACAAGGTACCCCAGAAAATACTCTAGATTTTTCAACCACTGAAAGGACATTATTTATTATCATCTTTATTAATCTTTAATCATCTGTATCAACGTTAAAGCCAAGTACCTACCCAATATATTTAAATTTATAATTAAATATAAAATAGAATCATAAAAAATTTACGTGTGTTTCTACGAAAACAAAGTGAACACATTCTAAACTATTGTTTGATCAATCTTAATCAAGTTGGTCTTAATTCAAAATCTTGATTTTAAAATAATAGTTATAATAGTATTATTATTTTGATTTATTCATACGTTAATTAGTATTTTTAGTCGTATAAACAATCAAATATATGCAATTATTTTAGATCAATTATGATTTTGACTATTTTATTTGAAATATACTTATTTTACAAAATTTTAATTAAATATTTATGTTTTACTATACATGATTTGAAATTCCTCCAGCTTGTTTTCCGTTTTTTACAATAAATATTGTATTTATAAGTAAATTTTAACATTTCAACACAAATCACACGTCAATTAAAATATTTGAGGCTAAGAAATTTCTATAAAAGTGTTCTTTAATTAAAGTAAAATACATTTGTATTTGATATTTTAGCACTATATGCTCTCTTTTGCCGACGTAACATGTCCGGAAAAAGACTACCTCAGTGAGGCAGAAATTGATACAAATGATACAAATGATCAAAATTCATAAGATTTATAATGGATTTATAAATAAGCCTGCCGCGCATTGGACGTAGGACAGGCGCAGCAGAGGGGCAGGCGAGGAAGAGGAAAATCTGTAATACACGTGTTTTATGGGTTATCGCACATTGGACAGAGTGCAGGTGCAGTGTAGGGATAAGTATTATATTAAACAAACAATACAAACTACATGAGGACGAAGCTGAAAATTGAAATATGGGAAAAGATTTATATTGAACTAAATTACTCGAACGGTAAGTGTAATATTCTAGATTTTTGTAGTTAGTGAAATTAAATTACAGTAGTTTATATAACCCATTAGAAGAATTAGATGTTACTAGACCTGCGCATAAAGTAGATTACAATTTTCATCTTTTTCCTTTTCTTACTAAGAGAGTAGAGTAAGATTAAATTATTTAATTCAGAGTCTGACTCGGAGTACAAATCTATCAGAAGTTCCTCTCATTCACACGCCATACCACGTATTGTACTTGTTAGAAACAGAACTCAAGTTGGCAATGGAAAACATTGTTTTGCGTTGCTTAGAGACTTTTGAAAGCAAGATTAAGAATTTTACTGTTAAAGTGGTTAATTGTATTATATTTGAAGATTTTAGACTTAATGTTCTCTATTTTGTGATTTTCTTATATTCAAATAAACTATATTCATTTCTCCGTATCAATTTGTACATTACAATACTACTGGGTAGAGATGGAATGGTTCGAGGACATCGAGGATATCGATGGAAGGGCAAGGGCCTTGACGCAGGCGATGAAATCTGCCTGAGACCACTCGATCCCGAGGGCGAGGAGGTTGGAGAAGAGGGCCGCTTGGTGGACTCCTGAGCTGACTAGGAAGAGGAAGGTCACTCGTGCAAGATGGAGGAGAAGGCAGGTTGCGGAGGCCGGACGCGTGTACGCGAGGGTCAGGAACTACTACGTATGGGCGGTGAGAAGAGCCAAGAGGCAAGTTGGATTGGGTTAATCTCCAGTACAAGTAACCAGGACCCAAGGGGCTTGGTTTACAAGCTCGCCATGGGTAAGGCACGACAGGCGCAGGTCGTAGCTGGGCAAAGAGTTTATGGTATTGTTAGAGATGATACTGTGAGGGTGGTATTGAGGTTCATTGTTCCAGATGATGACCCTGCCATGGACACTGAGAGACATCGAGCCCTGAGAGCGGAGGCGATGGAGGACTACTCTGGAGTGGACGTTCCTCTCTTCAACAAAGAGGTGCTACACGATGCGGTCCGAAGCTGCCGTAACAAGAAAACCCCTGGTTTGGATCTCCTGAGGGCGGAGATAGTGAAGAAGACCTGGAGCTTCATCTACGAATACCTGCTGGTGATTGCCAACCATATGATGCTGGAGAGCCGTTTCCCCAACCAAAGTAAGGCAGGAGAACTAAGGATATTGTTGAAGTCACCAGATCGGGACCCGACGGATCTGAAGTCCTACTGACCATTGAATTTGCTCAACGTTCTTTGTAAGGTGATGGATAAGCTGCTAGCTTCGAAGATTTGGGAATATATATATAGGTATATGGTGTGTTTGATGATCGGCAGTATAGGTTTTCTCCCGGAAGAGAAACAGTGGATTCTCTGGAGAGGGACATTCGTCATGTCTCCGAGAGCGACTGCCAATACGTGCTGGCCATATACTTGAACATCTCGGGCACTTTCGACAGTGCCTGGTGGCCGGGGATCCTGGAGAATCTGAGGAAAACTGGATATCCGAAGAACCTGTATGAGGTGGTGAGAGACTATATGAGAAACCAGGTGACCGGGCTGTTCTTGGAGCAGACGAGGTCCAAGAAAGTCCTGACTTAGGGCTGCCCCAGGGGTCAGTACTGGGTCAGCCTTGTTCCTACTGATCTTTGACGATTTCTTGAAACTGCATTTCAAAGACTGAGTCAGTTTTTATGCCTATGCAGATGATGGTCTTCTAATTGTCAAGGTCAACACGAGAAATGACCTGGAGGCCAAGGTGGAGAGCACCATGGAGACGGTGATCGCGTGGAGAGTGGAGGCCCAGCTCACGTTTTCAAGGGAGAAGACTAAGATCACCCTCCTCAAGGGGAAGTACTCGGCGATGAGGTACCCGATGATACGCATGGGTGGTGCGCCTATAGGATACGTAAGGGTAAACACGTATCTAGGTGTAATGTTAGATGAGGGTTTGTTTTTCAATGTTCATTTCAGAATGGTATTGGGAGAGGCGAAGGCTGTTTTCGGGAGGCTCATCCGAGTCTCAAGGACTTCCTGGGGATTGTACTTCTCGACTCTATGGAAGATGTACAAGGCCCTGGTGGAGTCAGTGCTGACCTACAGATGCATGGTATGGCAGCATCGGATGGTGGTAAAGATCAGCAGGATTATCCTTCTGAAAGTAAAGAGGTATGCGCTTCTCGCAGTCACCAAATGGTACAGTACAGTCTCACACGATGCTTTGCCTGTTGTTGCAGGGGTTTTGCCTATCGAAGAAGAAGATTGTTAACTCTCTAAAAAGGGGGCATAGTGATAGATATCCGCTTCGGTGGCCTCATTGTTTAACGCACTACTCAAGCCGTAGATTATATTGCCGATGACGGGGAGATTGAGGTTTGAATCTTGGTGAGGTGTACTGAGTTCTTGAAATGGTTTTCTGCTCTTCCTCCACGTGCGACCTTTCCAATTCTTAGTGCATTAGCGCTATTAGTACTTAAGTGTATTATAATCCGAACGGTTAGCAAGAAACGGTGCTAAAAAGAGTAATAGATAGCAAACTGGCCTACACTAGAGGACAAGGTGGTAATCACTGCTTCAGTGGCCGCATGGTCTTACGCTCTACTCTCGCAGTAAGCTATGAACTGCTGATGACGGGGAGATTGAGGTTTGAATCTCTGCCGGGTATACTGAGGGATGTAGTTTGAGCTCATACCCGCACTTGGAAGGTTTTGTTTATGATTTCACTATCTCATAGTTAAATAAGTACAGTAACACTAATATTTTATACATTGGTGGTCACGGGGCTACAAGTCATCAGGCTTTCACTAGATTAACTTGACGGGTGGAATAAGTGTAGTAAAGCCCGAACCGATAGTAAAAAAAACGCAGTGGAGAAACAATTGTTTATATGTAGATTCCAATTTTTATACAAATAAACTTTAAAAAATACAAACCTTTTTCAGCCAATATTTATAAAATAATACTACAAAATCGGTGATATTTTATAGGTATTAATAGTATATCAAAATAGGTTGCTGCAGATCACTTGTCTTGACGTATGAATACGTGAAATTAGATCTAATGGCTTTTCTAGTTGTTCCTATGAAAATGGGACTGTAGTTCAGTGAGACAGTGCTTAGCTGTCATGTTCATTTCTTGGATTCGGTTCGAATCTCTTTAGGGTGCAGTGGGAATGAATCTAGATCATGAAATTTTCGATCTTGTTTTCTCTCTTGCGTGTCGGACCAGCCGTCTGGGCTAGCCACTTATTTATATTAATGGAACAGGAATCTATAATAATAAAAGGAAGTGTTTCTCTGTGTGTGATGCCCACACAAAACTACGACATGTAGAAATCTGAAATGTTTAACGTAGGTGTATGGGAGGGGTTCCGAATGCAACTTGAAGCAGGATTTTTAAATTTTTAACTAGTCTATTTTTTAACTCAATACCACAGTGGGTCCCGAGCAAAACCGTTTGGGATTGATAATTATGAATAATTTAAAAGGTAAGTTTGCCCTCATTTTCGTGAAGGTAGATAATAAACCAATTCATCCGACCATATTTGAACCCCATCAATGGGGACTAGGTCCTTGGGTAGCAATCTACGTTTAAAATGCATTTTATACATTGATCGATGGTCGCATGATCTAAGGCGTCACTAGAAAAGCGATGATTGACGTTTGAGGCCAATGCGGGTACACATTCTACCCGGTATAAAAAAATATGGTCAACCAATAAAGAACCTTCGAAAATGGTGGGGGTGCAGGAAGTACGACTGTTCTAAAGATATCAAGGTTCGAATCCCAGTGTGCAAACCGTATACATTTGTATACTTGCATTGATGGTCCCATGGTCTAAGGCGTCACAAGACTGCCGATGACAGAGAGATCGACGTTTGAAGCGAATGCGGGTACACATTCTACCTGCTCTAGAAAAATCTGGTTGACCATCAAAACCCCTTCAAAAATTGTGGGGGTGCAGGAAGTACGACCGTTCTAAGGATATCAAGGTTCGAATCCCGGTGTGCACATCATATAAATGTCAGGCTCATCTAATTCTGTCGGGGACGGAAATCGAATCCCCAGTGGTGTAAACTGTAGGTATTTCCCCCTCTGGAACATTTACTTAATCACCCCTACCGCACGTTTTGCCATAAAGGGTACTTGTCACTCATATAGTTATGGTGGGGGAAGTAGTGGGTTCGAATCTCGCTCGGATGAACTGGGGTGGTTTTATACTCTCGCTCACTCCACGTAAACTCTGGAACATTACTATCTTATTCCTCCAGTCCATGACGGGTACCTACATCCACGCATGTCGGCGGACGATACCAAACAACCAATTTTAGTAGACTTTTGTGGTGAGGGATATCGGCCCCTAACTGAGGATTCCGAGGCCCCTGATTGTGCATAATTAGAGCTGTGTCAGCTCTCTAGTTGCGACATCACCGGGAAAAACCCATTGCCGAGGGAAGGGTTGCCAGAGTCAAAGACCTAGCTCCCGGTTTCAAGGTCACGATATATTTGTGTCTTGTCGAGCCACCAAACTGATGCCAGTCATCAGTGAAAACCCATTGCGACATCATTCAAGGTCAAGATCTATTATTGTCCTGACTTGTCTTGTCGACCCGCCAAACTGGTGCCTGTCAACAGGGAAAACCCATTACCACATAGGGGTTTGCGACATTGTGTTGACCACACCAGGAAAACCCATTACTACATAAGGGGTTGCGACACATACCTCTAAGGAGGGGAAGTGAAAGGGATCTCAAGGCAGGGGAACCATTTATCACACACTACCCCAAACGGTTGTCAGGAGAGGTTCGTGCATTTTGTTCCGGGAAGGGAAAGGCAGTGTTAACAGAGCGAGGGAGCAGTCAGTGTAACTTAGTTCATTCTGTGCCGTGGCGATATAAGTAGTGTGGGGAGTGATGGAAGAGTGAAAGGGGCCTTACGGCTGTGATACGCTATCAGCTTCTCGGTGGTCACACTTTTAGCTAAGCGGCTGGCCAGAGAAGATGGTCACTAGCGATGCCGAAGGAGGAGCGCCCAGCACCTTGAACTGCACGCCAATAAATAAACTCCAACACCCCAATCCTACCCTTACATAAAAAATAAATTAGCACACATAAATAATCTACATGTCCGGAACAATAACCAACATGTTTGGAACAAGAACCAACATGTCCGGAATAATAACCAACATGTCCGAACCGAAAGGGTAGAAGGGGAAACGGGTGTGGAAAGGGGTGGAGGGAGGGGGGAAAGCCAACAGCCATTCAGATAGCTAAAACAACATTGTGTAACAACGAATCAGAGAGCTACATCAACATTACGTAATCATCACAATACACACTTTCTCCCCGTCCGGGTCAAAGGTCAAACTGGAATGCGGGGTCGTCCCAGGTAGTAATTTCATTCAAAGTTTGGCATGTGCTTGCTAAGATTCAAAGATGATTTTGTAAAGTAGGACTTAACTGAATTTACTGTAGTATGAATTTCTGAGCAAAAACAAATACTACAAAACACCAGCTGCTATTGATTTATCCAGCTATGAGCGTCCATTATGACACTTCAAATTATGCTCATGGGCACAGATTTAATCAAACAGATTACCCCTAGAATGCTATTTTATCTAAAATATATGTGTAGTGTCTGTAATACCAATTCCCCTTCTTCGAGCTACATCTCCAACTATCACTTAGCAATAAGCTGTTGTGATGGACGGTTTCGTTTTGGACGTCACGTTACGTTATTTGGAAGTAGAAACCAGATTTATGTACCAATAGTGTAAATAGATTTGTGGGGGACACCAGAAGTAACTGTGCCCGGAATTTGAAAAATTAGTTGAATACAAATATTTTCATACCTTACCTTTTTACTAATAACTAGATAATTACATCCATTGAAAAATCATTTAAATATGTTTATTTTAATTGCACAGGTTTATAACACTGTGATTCTTTTTGTTCTGTAGTTTTATGAATATTTTGTGTTTGATGTATGTTGATTTTGATGTAATTAAAATTACAAAAAGTAAAACAAAACAAATCAAATTAACTCAAACGACTAAATTTTAAAATCAGACAACTAAGAAGCTCACGAAAAGTTGTATCTGTTATTACGTCAGATTCACGTATCGATGGCAACACAATACTATACGTTAGTATTATAGATAGGGTTAATGCGATTGGCCTTTTTCATTTGGTGTGGAAATGCAGAGCCATGGGAACGAACGGTTATCTTCAAGAATTTTTATTGTTTGACAATTTTCTTTTCGGATATGGTTTGTTCAAGAATAGAATCATGTTGATTAAAATATACTTTTTATATACACACCTCCTCTCTAATTTAACAGTGATCAAATATAGAAAAAAAGATATTTTTCATTGGAAAACTGCCGGATTCATAACAAAAAATGAGAAAATGCAACAATTAAAAACATCGATACATTATCTTAGAAAGGGTGTTGAAAATATTAAGATAAAAATTTCACTCGTTCTCGAGAAAACTGATATTTCCAATCATGTGATTTTTCCGTAAGACCTGTTCGGTAGCTAGCGCCATCTACGGTGTCCATGATCCATCTATTCTTGTTAGTGTGGAAGGCTTCTTTGGTCGGTTGTGAAGCCAAGCCATGCCTTTCACCCTCCCGCCGACCATCCCACCAAATAGGTTTTAAACTTGCACTCGACAGGTCCAAGGGCCTTAAGGCAGATGTAGAACTCTTTTATTTTCTAGTAACTTAATTTACAGATGGGTGATTCAAATAATGTAGTTGGCCCGGCTCAACTAAGCATTTGTTATTTAATGAGCTTCAACAATTTTTCAAGTAAAGAGGAATTTTTGAAAATCTTCGTAACCAGAACAACTACAGAAGCAAATATTTTTGCAACATTCAAGAGCTACATGTGTAATGAATTATGATATGGAATTATGCATCCCAATAATTTATTATTCACATTCATATTCAAAATTACGATATTATAAATGAGAGCGGGTAGTAAGATTTATTTAAGTTGTTAAGTTGCAAGATGTGGCGACATCTTTCTACGTCTCTTTTTAAAAAGACAACGCAGTTTGGTCAACAGAGACGCACCTGGGTGACCGCACCTCTTTTTTCTAGGAAGTTTCGAGAAGGAAATGTCGCTAGCTATACTCCTTCAGGGTACGCTTCTCCTCACTTCCTTCCTGACAAGGAGCCGCGTAGGTAAAGTCTTTGAAATCTTAATCCGTGTTTTTACCGGAATCTAAATCTTGTAGGTCGGAAATGGTCGTGTATATGACATCATAGTCGGGCATTTAAGTTAAAGTCAATAACGTGTAAAATATCAAACAGAAAAACTGATTATCTACTTATAATAAAAACTTTAAAATACCAGGACTTTTAATTTCTAAAATAAGATATCACGCCTTTTTAATTACTATAAATACAGTATAACAAACTTGAACTCAATTTAATCATGATAACAAATGTCACCCTAATGGTGGCGAATAAACATTAATATATCACACTATCTTTTTTAAACGTTACACATGGTTGAGCAAAATTTACTTATTCAAAGATTAGCCAGTAAACCATAGAAGGCATTCGTGAAGTGACAGGTGTTATGTCAAAAAGATTATATTTCTGTCATTTCTGGAGTGTCACTGTAAAATTAGCTCTCAAGCTATTTATGGAAAGTTCTTGAGAGTATCATGATGGTAGTTTGAATAATTTCCGTCTTATTACCTGGAAATTTTTACAAGAGTTTACTGAAGAATTCTACTTTAAATATTGAGCTATGTTTCTTCATATGGATGATTTTTGTATAAATAAAGACAAAATCTTTCAGCGATTCAAAGCAATTCTTACTCAAATAGAATATTTTCTTAAAGGAATGGATATGCTCTACTACTCAGAACTAAATGATCTGAGAATGCTCTTGATATCAAAGAGCAGTTAAACGAACAAAGTTTGGAACTACAAGGTAAAGACCATGCAATTATAAACATAATTTCTGCAGTTCAACCCTTTTCTGGGTAATTAATGTGTGGGAATGCCAATTTTCATTTTTAAAAACCCTTTTCTTTCTTCAAAAAGGTGGTTAATAATTATGAACATAATAAAAAAAACAAGTGACAATTATTGAAAATATGAAAGCCAAGTTTGTCCGAAGATTCACAAAGTTTAGAAAATTATAACCAGGTGCGAGATTTATTTAAAATCATTTTACTCCTTGTGATGTTAAAGGAAGATTTTTTTTAGTGCCATGTCTTACTACCCATTCGTGTTGTACGTATATGTACTAATTACACTATTGTTTTAAAGATTAGGAAGGCTGAACTAGGGGAAGTGTACCCACGTTTGCTTGGCGAGAGAGAGTAAAACATTTAGGAAAGCCACCCTCTGTAAGCCCAACTGGGATCAAACTCCGATCTACCTGTCTTTGATAGTCTTCTATTACGAGAGCACCCTAGCCCACGTGGACACAGAATCAGGTCTCAGGAAGTTATTTTTGTCTTTAATCATCTCATTTCTGCTAAATTGGAAATGGAACTCTTCACAATTCACTTTATTACTAGTCATTTATTAAAATTATTCAAGTTTCTAATGTGTACATTTTCAGGGTCCGGATTTTGATGATCAAAAAATGACTTAAATAACATAGAAATTCCAAAAAAATTCTTCAAATTTTCAAAAAATAATGATAAAATGTGAACAAAAACTCGTAGTGAATGCACACGACTTAATCAAGCATGCACTTTGCATTCTGCTAAATATACTATTGATTTACAAATTTAAATATATGCTTCAGAAGCAATATCTACACCCTCTCCAGCTTAGTTGCAGCGTCTCGCCAGGAGTGTATTTTACAACCATACAAGGGAATAGGATACAAAATTCATTATAGTCTTATTTCGATAACTGTA
The DNA here is from genome assembly GCA_902151445.1 of Timema monikensis. Taxonomy (NCBI): domain Eukaryota; kingdom Metazoa; phylum Arthropoda; class Insecta; order Phasmatodea; family Timematidae; genus Timema; species Timema monikensis. The sequence continues at coordinate 91,830 of CABFVZ010001768.1, read as the reverse complement.
TGTAGAAAAAAATTATGTTTGGGTGTTTATGCATCTATAAAATATCGATAGTATTTAAACATATACTTTTTTCAACATGAATGCTTTAAAATAACTAAAAAATTGTTAAAAATGACTTAAAAATAACAAAAAAAATACCTATAAAATATACATTTCTACAACAAGGGGATCAGGAACAAAGTATATGTGCTTATGAGCATTGTACATTATGAAACATAAAAAAGATGACATAATCAAATTCAGGCCCTTTTTATTAAAATGTCTAATTACTATCCAATTTTATAATATTAATAAGAAAAGTAAATATTTAATTTGCAAATGTGGGTGGGGCTAATGCTCTAGAGTCTAGATCTTGGCCATTCGACCTTATCTTACCTCTGCTCTTCTGGCGTATGGAGGAATTCATTTCTGAGGTGGGGACACCATTAAGGCGAATCCCACTATCCCCAGAGAGACCGGTGCTTGTATCGGTTACCTACAGGTGCTCGGGGTGTTCCTGTGGACTGGTATTCCTCCATCAGACTATTTTCGTTGTAAGTAGTACACACGGCTGGTGTGATAGCCCATGTCACGAGCTTGCTTGTGGTGGCTGCCAAGAAATGGGTTGGACTCTGTGGGGCAGTGGGTTTATTCACCGACGAAGGATGGCATTGGCAGCGGGGTGGGGTCTGGGCCTTTGGGTCCGGGCTCTTGGAGTTCTGGGCCTTTGGACCTGGGCCTCAACATTCATGCGGTGAGCCGTTTTAGAGCTCCGGTGCTAACCTGCACAGCTAGGACATGGGCACCTCCACTCGTACGCACGAGTAGTGGGGAGCTACTTTCCCACGCGCAATGGGTGTAATCCCATTCCCATACACACGGGAAAGAGAAGATTGCTAGGTCGCTTCTGTGAGCGGAAGTAAATGACTCCGGTTACCACCATGGATAGGTGGGAGGCATAAGTCCCCCAGTGCCAGTCCAATCAGTGAGTGACTGGAAGGGGGAGAGGAGTTAATTTTCACCTCCCTGGGTATCTGGCCTGAACCGGATCATCTCACCCTTCGGGGTGCGGGGGTTGGAGCTCTATTTAGATACTGACCTAGGAACTGCCCTGGGCCATGATGTCCATGTGTTCTTAGGGCCGGTTGAAGACAGCCCAGTTCACGTTACGGTTATGTATGTATCCCCAGATCAGCACACGGTCGCGCCATTTTTGATACAAAAGAAAAGTGACCGAGATGCTATATTCACACACATATCATCCGTGATGAAAGGAAATAAGAAAAACATAATCAAAATTAGATAAATGAACGCGATGAGTAGTACAGTCGTGATGCAAGAAATTAGGAAGGTGGTGGAAGAAAATACACTGAATGTCGTGTGTCTGCAGGAACCTTACAGTACAAGAAATGGAGTTATCCCACATATGCCAAAAAAAGCCAGAATTATAACTAATGGGAAGGCACCAATGAGTGTCGTTATAGTGCTCAACAGGCACATAACAGTAATCAGAGGTGATTTGTGTGGAAATTCAAAGTGAGATTGGTGGATGTCTATTAGTCAACATGTATTTTCAGCTCCGAAGGGAAATTGAACCATACATGGAACAGCTGGAGGAGATGGATGAGACATTTCCGAACATACCAGTAGTGTATAAGGTAGACACAAATGGCAGGTCCATACTTAGGCATAATAATGACATAAGAAAGGAAGATGGTAGAATAAGAGGTTATAGCGAATACCATAGGGGAAAACTACTGGAGGAATCAATCATAGCAAAGCATCTGGAGGTGGTAAATCAGCCAGAAAACCCTGCAACGTATGTATGGAAGGCAGGGGCCAGCTCCAACAATGATCTCACCTTGTGTAATGAGGAAGCTAGGGCAATGATAGGGAACTGGCAAGTGCATGACTGCGTTACATCCAGAAATGATAATCTGATAGCTTTCGAAACTGGAAAATGAAGAAGACGGGGTAAAAGCAGGTACGCGACTCTTCTACAATCTGAAGAAGGCAGCTTGGAAAAAGTTACTAAGAGAATTGGTATTACAACAGCTGGTGTCACAGGGGGGCAGCATAAACCTAAAAGCGAAGGAACTCGCGTGGGCTTTGCAGGCTGCTATGAGAAAGGTAGTACCAGTAATTAAGGAAGTCTCGATAAGTGAAGGAAATCGACCATGGAATGAGCAATTACAAAAACTACGTAGAAATGCAAGGAGAGCAAGACGAGAATACCAAATATGTCTTGACCCAGCAGGAGGACTCCCACAACTGGAAATATACAGGCGAAGGAAGAGTTCGAAAATACATTTAAGAGAGTCAAGCATGATTGCTGGGAGAGATTTGTTCAGGAGTAATTGAGGAATAAAGCGTGGGGCGTATCCTATCAGATTGCTGTAGGGAAAACTAGACCCCCAGATGTCATTTCAACACTTAAAAAATCAGATTGAGGAATGACTACCTGCTGGGAGGAATTGACTAGGTTGCTAATAGGTGTGTTGCTCCCTGATGATAACCCAGAGGAGGGGGATGAGTGTCACGAATGGGAAAGGCAGGACATGATGGTGTAATATAATAATGAAGATGCGTTAGTATAGCCAGTGACACAGGACGAGATCAAAAGGTTGAAAGCAGGATTGAGAAAGAAGAAGGCACCTGGAACTGATGGAATCAGAGTTGAGGGGACTCAAGAAATCAGTGAGCGGGTCACACCCTTCAAGTCTCAACTCATGAATGAGTGCTTGGTTCAGGGCAGAGTCCCAAATGTGTGGAAACGGAGCGAAGTGGTCATTCTGAGTAAAGGTGGGAATAGAAACCCACAACTCCCAAAGTCGTATAGACCAATATGTCTGATGAATGTATTTGCTTAACTGCAGGAAAAAAATGTATGTAGAAGGTTACAAAAACACAAAGAGGATGTGGAAATGCACCCTCAACAGTACGGCTTTAGGAAGGACAGGTCTACAGAGGATACGACCTGTGATGCTATTAGCCTGGTAGAAAATTCAAGTGCAAAATATTTAATTGGTATATTAGTAGACATCTCTGGTGCATTTGATAACCTTGGTGGCCAGCCTTATTCAAGCGCATAAGAGAATTAAACTGTCTGGGGAGTCTCTACAGGAGTTTTAAAGACTACTGTAGGGACAGGTATGTGAAGCTGAGGTGTCTGGGAATAACAATAAGTAAAAGATTAAAAAAGGGATGTACACAAGGATTGGTTAGTTGTCCAATTTTTTGGTATAATGGTCTTGAGTCTGGGTTGCTGGAAATTGAGGCTCTCCCTGAGGGGGTGGGGGTGGTTGCTTTTGCAGACAACTTACTGATAGTGGTGCAGGCAAACTTTAGGAATTATCTGGAAGTGAAAAGTAATACGGTACTGGATGTCCTAGACAAATGGCTTAGGAAAGTAAAACTCAGCTTGGTGCCAGCGAAGACCTACATGATGTTCACGGCAGTTCTCAAGAGGAATCCTATGATTAAGATAGCAGAACAAATAATCAAAAGGAGTAAAACAGTCAAATACTTGGGAGTGATGATTGACGAGAAACACATCTTCTTGACTCGCATTGACAATGTATGCGGGAGAGCCTTTAGGGTTATGAATGAAATAGTCAATATAGGGCAGCGGAAGTTCCATATGTCCTTGAAACTGATTCGACTATACCATCAGGCGTTGCTTGTGCCTATGGTGGGCAGTGGAGCAGGCGTGTGGGCTCAGCAACTAAGAGGAGATAGGGCCAAAAAGAAACTCAGAAGTCTTCAGAGGAAGATCCTCATGAGACTTTCTGGGGCATACAAAATGTATCAACGAACGCGTTGTGCATCACCCTAGGTTTCTGAATCCTAGATCTAAAGGTGCGGAAGAGGGCCTCTGGATATTGGCTCAAGATTTGCAAAATTGACAGCCAATGGTGTAAGTAGCATGAATGGCATTAAAGACACTCTCCTGGGGGAGTTGAAAGTAGACTGGGAAGAGAGTAACACTGACAGAGGGGCATTCCAGTAATTCCCGAATGTGCAAGAAATACTGTAAAAAAGTCATATTCAACCTTCCCAGGGGTTTGTCCACTATATTACAGTACATGAACCCATATCGAGCGCCCCTCTTCTGGAGGAACTTGATTGAGACTGACTTATGCTATTGCAGAGAGAAGGAGACTCCGGAGCATGTGATCTTAGAATGTATATTTACAGAAGGCGAGAGGATGGAGCAATTAATTCCTATACAGGCAAACGCCATATATAACAATACTGAGAAATGTGGGCCGGTTGAGCTACCTCGACGAGATAGCAAATATGGTATCGAAAGCAGAAAGGGACGAACTAAAAGAAAGAAGGAAATTAGGAAAGTACAGAGATATGATACAAAATAGACATTTAGAAACGACGGTGGAGGAAATGATGATTGAGGACGAAGAAGAATAAATAACATCATACTCAGACGAGACATTACCAAACTGATGTAGGAAATAAATCCAGAAGTTGAGGCTAAAAAGGAGGATGGACAAGATCTTGATGAACTCTAGACACATCTAGTTCTCTAGCTGAGGAAAGGTGACTCACCAGCGGTGGTAATCGTTGATGAACCCAGAGGTGTCTGGAATACCGGCTACAGTGTAAGGAAGACAAAGAGAAAAATAAAAGAGGCACTGGAGATTGCTCCTAACTCAAATAGTCCTGCCCGTTTGGAAACAAGATTGATGCTGGTCTGGAGCCATCAAGCACTCTAAGGATGTCAACTGGTCACAGAAGGAAGTGACCAGAGAAGAAAAGGAAATGTGTCTCCCTACAAGAAAAAGTTACAGAACTGAAAAGACAGAATACACCACAAGATATAAATTAGTTTTAAGTAAATCTAGGTCCTAAGGTATGTATAGAAAAACGAATAACTAAATATAATATGGTAAATGTAACTTCAATAGGTAAAGCAAGAACAAGTATAATTCACAGTTCAATAAAAGAAAATTTGTTTTGCTACATAGTAAACGGAGCTGCTAACTTCAATAGGGCGCCGACGCCTAGCAGGTGGTGGATAGGGGGATGCTCACTTACGATTGATGTTCTAGGGGCTCTGAAAACATGGTCCCAGGGGGCAACTGGGTGATCAAGTGGAGGAGAGTACCGAGAAATTAAAATACCTGGGGTGGACCAACTGGCACAAGTTGAGGCAAACTGATAATTCAGGTAATAATAGGACAATAGTATATATATGTTTAAATTCAAAATAGTTTATATGTTAACATTTTGAAATTAAATATGTAGAATAAAGATTGTAAAATGAATAGAGCCAAAAGGTCCTAATTTATAATAGAATAAGATGTCAGGACAAATGAAGAAGTTGAAAATTTATAAAAATCCCTCCAGATGGTAGTATGATCCGTGAGAATGATGAAGGTGGAAAGCAGAGGGGACCTACAGTTTAACGTGGATTCCGAACCACGGTGGGAGCCTGGCATTCCACACATTCACAGAGCGCGAAAGCACATACTTTGACAGAGGGGAAGGAAGGATTTGGTAGTCAGATAAGTCTGTGCTGGTAAGTTTGCAAATGTACCTTTCATTAATTATATATTTTTCCTAAGAGAAAGGGGACATAAGTATTGGAGAAAAAATTGAATTTAGAAGGTATGAGGTAGGTAAGAGATAAAAAAAAAAGCCTACATAGAATAGAGAAAAATAGGGTGATACAGGACTTTTGGTAAGTTTATATGTTGATTAGAGCCCAAAAAAGGTTGCCGACACCCGCTTTATACCATACAACATTTTGAACTAGGATTCACTAAAAGTTACAATTAAGTGTCTAAATTCAGTAAACTATTCAGGTGCAGTTTGAGAGCAAATTCATACATTTTTAAAAAATACCACCTTAAGAGTGGGCACAGCTTGTAAATTATGTAACTTCAAAAATATATATGGTAACATTTAATCAAATTTTAACTAAAAAAATGTATTTACATAATTTATGATCAAATGTTAGTAGTTGGAGTTAATGAAAATTAGTGTTTTTATTCTGTTATGTGGTCAAATTATGTAAGCCTTTTTAGAATACTTTGTTGTTGTATGTAACTGATAACTGTTGACCAAGTGTAGGCTGCTCAGATAATTATAATAGTTCATAATATACTTATTTGTAGTCAAATAAGTGATTAGCCTAATAAATAAATAATTTGTGTCACTAAGACATGTTTGAAGAAAATATATTTTTAAGTTAGTTGAATATTAGAATAGGCCACCTAGTGCAAAATTTTTGCACAGGTATATTTTTATAATGGGTGATTTTGTTGTATTAGAAGTTCCCTGGATGTATTATATTCTAATTTCTAACTTAAAAATTGGTATTACACAATCATACACACTTTCTATAATGGTATATTATACTTAAACCAAACCAACCATCTAAATGTTATCCTTTATAACCTTTGGGTTGAAAATTTTCATCATTAGTCCTACAATAATTTCCATATACCAGAAAGAAACAGAAATTTTATTTTTATTTTTTACAATTTTCAGTGGAGATTAAAAATAAATTAGCATTGACATTGAAAGAGAATTCTTTATATTGATTGTTTGAAGAAGGTGTAAATGATTATGTTTATGATGAAACCACCGGTTTCCTTGCCATCATGGTGCTAGTTCATTAATTAAAATTGAAATGAAGCAATTAAATAAGACAAATCTTGGGTGAAGCTTATACCCCACCACTGCACAGACTAGTGAGATCTTAAATATGTAAGTTTCTAAAACGTCTTTTTATCAAGGTGTTACATTTTATTAAAACAAAATGTACATGTTGAATTGTTTAAATCACAATAATGGAGTGTACACGATGTATAATATACTGTAGGTACTGATTAAAACATTTAAACATTAAAATTATAATAAAATATGGCACAGGTAATATTATTCTATTACACTAAATATCTTATATACAGCTACACGGCTAGCTACAGCACAACAGCAACATCTTGGCACCATGTTCAATATTAACTTCTAAAAATACAAGCTTAATGATATAATTAACATCTATATAATGAAACATAAACTAAATGTACATTTTGAGTAATTTTATTTGAAATGTGAACATTTTTTCACAATATTCTAATATTGATATTTGTTTGGTCAAATAAATATCAAATATCAAATATTAAGTTAGTGGTTTGAATTTTTAAAGAAAAGTACAATATTACTATAGATATAATAATCATTATTTAAATAAAATTATATTTACATGCATTACCAATCCAAATTAAAATATGCTGATAAATTTAATTGTAGTTGGTGAAAAGTTAATGTGCTTTATAGTACAGCTTTTGTGAAAGCTAATTTTTTTTGTTAAAAAAATATTTGTAATTCTCCATTTATTACAAATAATATTTCAGATTATGTTTTAAAACTTTCCAACTGTTTAATAAAATTTGTTTTGTTTCAGAGCTTGGATTGTTAACTTTTTATTAGTAAATGGAGAAACTCCATAAAACAATTTTACATATTTTATGCCGTTCTACTTATCTTTTAAAGCTAGACTATATACCACCATATTAGTAAATTGACAAGTAGTGAATAGATACCATCGCACAAAATTGTTATACACTCATTATGTGTAGTAATAAAATAACAGTTGAACTATGAAGTTATTGAACATGATCTGGCATTGGTAAGAAATGTAAATAGTAGATATAATAACAAGATTACATCATCCAGTTTGTACTGCAAGCTAATCTTTTGTTACAAGAACAAACTTGATTGATGGGCTCATCACAAAAGTTGTGATTTATGGACCTTCTGGCATGCATTATTTATTGCACCCACTTGTTTGATCCCACGAGAGTCGACAACTTACAACATAAAGGCCAGTTGTATAAAAAATGCATCAAATTTGTATAAATATCTTTTTGGTTGTTGTGTTTGTAAATGTGGTATATAAAAGATGTAAAACCATCCCTGGTTCTCCCAGTCAGCATTAAATCCTGGCTTCTTGCATAAGAATAAATATTTCAGATCTCTATAAAGGTAGTCCAAATAAAATGGGAGTTTAAGTTTCACGGAAATGTCGTTATGAAAAACTGTTCTAAGGGAGGATCACAAATTATACAAAAAGAAAGGTCACTTTTTATATAAATTCTTATTTGGAATTGAGTAGGGCTACTAGGATAAATAACATGAATTATACTGGAGTGAAAATGGTTTAGACAAAACACCAATTAACATGAAAAAGTGTATATATATATACAGCCTATTCAGGTTCAGAGAGTATATTTTAGTTCTTGGTCAGACTGCAAGGTTCACTGTCTGCAGCTAATTTTGTTTCTTTTGCGGTTTGCACTATATTGATGGTATCTCTTGGACTAGATGCTAGATGGACAGAAGAACTAACCGGTTATGTTATATAATAGTATACTGTATATTATTATTGTAGCACCGAAATGGTTACAAATTATAATTAAGTGTGCTGTTAGGATGTATAGAAGTTCATCCAAGATTGTAGTATGGGGCATGTCTTGATTTGGTGAAATATTGATGGACCAGTTATTTCAATAAATGTCCAGAGCTAAGGATTTCTTTGTTGAGAGATTTAAACACATTGGTGGCATTATAACAATTAAATTCCTGATTATGGGTTTCAATGTGTGACGCTATGAGTTTTTTTTTAATCTTTGTATCATGTTGGTGAGCATTTATAATGTTTCTAATTTTTCTGTTGTTTCATGAGTTTGTAAAATTAATCTGCTAAATAAAACGCAACCATGCAAAGCTCAATACATTGGTTCCTCAACAGAAGTACCATGAATGATTGCATTATAGGAAACATCCTAACATTTAGTTATTGTTTCTATTTTCTATAGCTCTAATATGTTTCTATGTTGTATTTATTATCTTCCTTTTAGCCAAGATTCAGATATGATTTGAGATTCAAGATTTTTTTAGTAAAATGAAGATTCAAATTTGTGAAATATTGTAATTGAACCTATTTCAATTTAAGCGTTACTTTAATTTCTATTAATAAATTATCAAAAGGCTGCAAATTGCTTGTGAATCAATAAAGAAACAAATCAGTACAATAAAACTATACTCTCATATATGTGTGATCGTCAACTTCAACTGTAGACCACACCAAACACGCATACATATAAAATGTTAACTGCTAGATTACCAACTAGCGCAAAATGAAACCAGATGGGAATCCCTTGTTTCTTCACTTGCACAGTGCTATTGAAGTAAGTTGTTAAGTGGGTCTTGCCTAATTTTACCAACTGTAATGTAGTGAAACCATGTTATGGTAGTCCCATGTTATACAAACTATCGTTTTGAAGGTGACAAGAAAATGTTATTTTCTGTTCAAATCACAAACTAATTTAGAGTAGTTACATTAATTTTATAAGTAAAATTAGATCGTGGCAGATTAAGTGTGTGATTGTTGTCAATGATGGCACACAGTTCACTCTATGAATCTAACTTGTAGTATAAATAGTACTTTGTCTGATGAAAATGGTGGGAGTAAATAGAAAAAAGATGTAATTTTCTAAAGCTCAGATGTTCATTAATGGTCATCTTAACTTTACCGCACATGAAGAATAAAAAAACAATATGTGTTACAATGGCGGCTAGTGCTCTCACAGACGCTCGCTGACAAAAGTCTTAACTTCGGTGCGAAAAGAATCTCGCCTGACAGCATACGATAGCAGAATCCCTAAAGCAACCAACACCATGGCTAGAGCATTCAGGATAATCCCTTCTTCGGGCATGGCGGAGTAGTTTCCACTGGAAAAAATAAAGAGAGAGTGCAGAAATATTAGTCGTGCTAAGAGGAGTGGGCGGTGCACCAGTTAGTTTGCTGCAAGACCAAACCAAGCTAACCCATGCAAAAAATATACATTTAAACATTTGATTTAATTGACATTACAGGCTCTGTGAAAGAAGTGAATAAGGTTTAAAATATGTTTGATAGCAAATTCAAAATTACATTATTTTTAAATAAAACCAAGCTGTTAATGGGATTTTTTAGATTATTTAATGTTTATATGAATTTTAATCTATTTAATTTTTAAATCAATTTAAATATGTACTATATATTTATTGTTTGTCATATATGTGTTTCAGTTTGTGCAAATGTCACAGATAATTCTAGTACTAACATAAATTTGAGCAGTGATTTTCAATCTGAACTGAGAATTCTCAATTTTTTTGTGATATTAGAACTATTAGAATTTTATTAACATTAATTTTATCAGTCTCAGTTAATAAAAGTGTATAACAATAATAATAATATGTATAATCAGTCATGGATTTAGCTCGGGCCCAGGGCGGCAAATTTTTGTAAATAACAATTTTAACATGTGCGCTGATTCGAATGTACAATGCAAAGAGGTTTCCAACACTAAAGGGAAATTTTGGGCTAGCAATAAATTTTCGTTCTTTCTTTGTTGTTTGGTTATTAATTTGTATTTCATTTATATAGGATTTATATTCTTTAATATATGTATTTATATATTAGTTTAGTAAGTTAATGTTAGATACTATTAATAAATTATAATACTTTAAGCAAACTAATGCTAACTGCTTGGTGAAAACATGATTATGTGGTGTTGTTACAGGTTAGAAATCATGCTGTTTAGTTACATAGGTAATCGGTTAAGTTCCTTTTAAAACCGTTGAAATCTCATGATTTTATTTAAATAACAAGTTTTTTCTCTTTTTTAATTAAATGAAGTATTTAACTGTAAATAATTGCTAAAATGGATAAAAGAAAATGTTTTAGTGGGAATGCATATATAAAACTGAAAGAAGATTAAAAAATAACCTAAAAGAAAGTGAAGTTCTTAGTCAGACACCAAAATTAGACTCGTATTTTGCTAAAAAGGTAATAGAACCTGTTGCATCTTCTTTCTCAAGAAAGGATGTTGATTTTGAAGCTAGTATTAGCGCAAATGTAAATGTAAGCATGAAGGTTTGCATTATTTTGATAATGTAAAAGAAAATGTTTTAGATGTTACAGATCTTTCTGAACAAATTGAGGCAGACTGTTTTAAAACTACTGCTAGCCCTATTTTTTGGAATATTAATGATAAAACCAGAGGCTATTTGATAAAATTAAAATGTTGATGTTAACAAGTCTTTTGGTAAATATATTGATAAGCATATAGGCGCCTTTCAAAAAGATTATTTCAAAGGAAAATGTTGGAGACATGGTGTAATGTGTTTACTTAGTTTATTCATGTAGCCAGGGTTCAGTATTTTATGCACCTTGTAAACCGTTTGGAGGATCATCTCAATTTGCAACAAGTGGAAGGGGTGTGCGAAGTACACTTTTTCAATTTAAAGAGAACTCAAATCGAATTTATGAAATATTCTTGAAGCCAAATCAAAATTCAAATATTTTATGTTTAAGTTATTTTATGCTTGAAAAAGTATTATATTGTGGCTATTTTATTACTTTATGCACTAAAATTACTTGAAAAATGTTTTATTGCACAATTGTTTGTAATATTTTGTATTACTTTGACAAATCCCAGCATGCAATTCAATTTCTTAAGCTGTTCCCCCTAAAAATATTATTTTGTAACATACAAAACCACTCAGGATGGCAATAATTGAACATAAAAGGAGTATTTTAGCTGTAAATATTTTTATTGGGGAAGCTTCGAAGCTGGTGTTTGTTTCAAAGCCAAGTCAAAGTTTCGCACAGCTCTAATAATTAATTTCAGTGACCGATGATTTGTTGAACATGAAAATTTTACTGCTCATTATGATTGTGTTTTAGATTTAGAATTTGAGAGTAGAGGACATGAACAATGTAGAATTGACCAACAATTGATCACCCAGTTAGAGGAAAGATCACATACTGGTGGAGTGTGCTTCAGAGAGTAGTTTCTGTAGTTAAGAAAACCTCTCTCTCTCTTTGTAACGATAGGTTAATGCATCTTTGTTTACAGTTTGAAAAAAAAACCAACCTTTTAGCAAAATACCCTACCTTGATATACATTGATGAGTTAATAAATATTCTTAATTGTACTATTTCTTAAAATAATTAGATTGTTATTGTTTATATTTGTTATTTAAATTTATGTATTTTTAAATATTTTTTATTTAATTTATTTCTTAATTTTTGCAATTTTGGTTGGAAAATGAACATTTGTAAAATTTCTTCCAATTATTCACAACTTTCTATCTATTCCCATGTAAATTACTTTTAGTACTATATATTATTATTATTATATTATTATTATATTTTCAAAACAAAACTAGATACATAATCGGTTTAAGGTTTTGGATTGTGTATGTATGTGGAACATTTCACAACATTCATTGAGATGTAAGAAGAAATGGAAATAAAATAACACAATTTTTAGATATAAAAAGTTGATCTCAGCCTACATGTTTAAAAATTTGGAGGAAAAGGGGAGCTTTATGGTGCAGCTATCTGGTATGCAATTTTTCTAAAATATCCCATCTCACAACCAATGTCTTATATAAAATATTTAACTTACGGTATACCGGTAGATAACATTTTCAATTCTATAAATTAAAAAACAGTTATAAGAATATTATGTGCATTTAAATGTGAAAAAAAGAGAGCAGGGGATTTTGGTGAAAATGAGCATTAACTCAAAAAGGTAGTTAGTCACTTAAGTGAAAGCAAACTTATTTTTAACAAATTTTTAGCAAACTATGCATCTTTATTACTGTTAAGGTCAAATTGCTTAATTATTTTTCACAGCATGAGTAATAAATGTTTTTTTGCAAAGATTAGTCGAGCTAAGTCTTGTGTAAATCCTCTCACAAGCCAATATGTACAGTGAATACATGCAGTCAATGGAGTACAGGAAAAAATCTGTGAATCAAGCAGAGTTAGAAAAAACATTTGTAAAACAGAACACCACTGATAACATAACACCCTATAAATATGAAGAGTTGTACAAAGTAAAAGTTAAAATATCATAAACACTTAGCATATTGAAGAGTTATGTCTAAATATATAATTAAAGCCCCAAAGACCATACTATTTTACAGACACATTTTCAAATAAATAAAATGAATTGTTAAATTATACAAATTTTAGTATAAACTAGAAACCATATTTACCCAAATCTGATGGAACCAGGGTCAAGTTAGATATCAGTAATAAAAATTCAGGATAATCCATCATTTTCAGAATTATTCACTGTTAGGGATGTATTAAATTGGACGTACACAATAACTAGCTATGTCATGGAAATAACACATTTATTCATACACCAAGAGTTCCCAAACTTTTTAAACTGAAGGATCCTTTGCATCAGAAAAATACACTCTGGAGCTCTCATAAAAATGTTTGCACTAATATTATGAGCATTCAATAACGGCACTTACATTTTACAAGCACAGCAGAACTTGGATAATTTGAACTTTTCTCTTGATCACTTGAAACTTATATTAAGGCAATGTTAAGAAATCTCATGTAATTCGAACTTATTTTGTTTAATTCTAAGTAAAATTGCTTCGAAGATGAAGAAAAATAGCCTGAAATCTCATGTAGGAAACACGTTTACTACTTGAATGTTGATGCACGGATAATAGGCTCTCTGCGTTCAGGGGCACTAAAGCTTTGTTTTGTGATCTTTATGAGGATTTTGTGAATGTGGATGAGAACTTTACAGTTTGCGATGAACTTTCAGATGCATAAATTTTGCTAGATTCTATAAACGATAGAAATGGCAGTGCATCTTCAGATGAAGAAGCTGAAAATACGGAACTTTCAGAGAAGCTAATCCCAACATCTACACAGGCCATAGACCACATCAAAGAGTTAAGATGGTTTGTTGAGAGACAACACAATGTGAGCCCCTCTATATTCTAGGCGCCCAATAAACTAGAAGAGTTTACTCCAACTCTGAGTATTAACTAATATATATATATATATATATATTTCTAAACTGTAAATACATATTGTTACATACACATTGTACAGTGCTATGTAAAATCTAAAAATAAAATTATATGCATACACTACTGTATTTTACTTCAGTGAATTGATGTTTGCAGTTATTTTCCTAGCCAAAATAAAAACTTAACTAGTTTGAATTTCTGGGTAGTTAGAAATTTTCTAGTGGTCCCTTCAGTTTCGAATTAACCAGGTTCGACTGTATAAAAGTATACAACAAACGAGAAATATCACATGTTCTGGCTGTGCCTTTGGCAAATGTATTCTATTCAGATTTTAAAAAAAATTGTCAATCCTAATTACTGATGCTATTTTAAAGTATGAAAAGCAAATAAATAATATTATAATGCCTCACATAGCCAAATAACTATGGCGGAGCCCACAGGCTTTGCGGAACATAGTTTTATAAACACTTTGATAAAGTATGAGGAAATAAGATGGAGTTTTTGGTTACAAGAGACAGAATAAGGCCTAATACTTGCCAAACAATCAAAATTAGTTTTTTGTTTTAGATTTTATGACTGCTTGCAGGCCAAGTGATTTACAGCAACTTTAGCACAACTTTACTGTATTTTTCAATATATGATTATTATCAGAGACTTTTAGTTAATATCATTAGAGTTTCTTTTATTGGAAAGGGTGTTCTGAATAAACTAGAATTTCAGGTCATCATGATTCAGATTAATGTAGTTCCAGTGTATTTCTATAGTAGTTTTACATTTTCATGATGTTACAAAACTAAATGTTATGTTTCTATAAATTATTTTTTGAAACATGTTACTATGAATGGTAGAGGCTAGTAATATAATTATATGTATTTATGGAAAGCATCTTTTTTACTATGAAGGTAGGCTCAAACCTATAATATGGAAGTTATTATATCCTTTCCGGTAGGTACCTACAGACTATAATTCTGCCTGGAGAACTGTAGTTAATAAATTTAATCCTAAAGTAATATTTAATTATTGGACAATCACCTTGGATATTATAATTATCTTAAAATGATACTTTGTGAAAATTTATAAGCAGATGAAGAATGTGATGTATCTTTAAAAAGTACATCGATCTCATAAAAAAAAGTGAGACCTGTATCGAGTGATTGGGGGAGAATGATATGACATTAAATTATGATTATTTGACCATCAGATTATTTGGTTTTAGTTTAAAAAAAATTAAATTAAAAACAAATAACCCTTTGCTAAATAAAACTTAAATTTTCATAGTGAGAAAATTGTATCAAACGTGTTTGAATAAAGTGCTTTACTACTATTTTATATAAAAAGCCATGTTGTAATATTTAAGAAAATAAATTGACATAGAGAAATTAAGCTAATCATTATCTGGAAGATTTTAGTTATTTAAAAATTATATCACTACTGCATGTTAAAAATTACTATATATAGACTATAATATTTATCGTTCACGATCTTTTTTAATTCATCAAGTGTAGGACTACTCAATCATTCTGAGGTTTGGTATGTAGAGGAATGTGCAATAAATACAACTTGTTTAGTGCACTAACTGTACCTATTGAGTTGTTCAAGTATTGCAATGAAGCAGGCCCTCCACATTATGCTAATATGGACCTAGGGAAGTAAGGTTATTCCTCACAATAGAGTTTTATAATTACTTTAAGACAACTTCCAGAAAAAATGTTCTTACAATAAATCACTCAATATGGTGAGTAAACAGTTGTGGGAATGTCAGAGAGCATAAAGAAAAATAGTGAACCCATTGTTTGTGAACAATGTGTACAGCAAGAAACAGTGAACTCAAGGCTCAACAAAATAAGATTAAGAAAATATATATGTTTATAAAAGTGTGACTTTTTAGTAGAGTTGGGTCGAATACAGTATTTTACGAATCCAAATTCAAATCTCCAATTTACCTTCAAATTACAAATCTGAATCTGAATCTTGGAAATATTTATGAACACAGGCGGAAAAATAATTATACTAGAATGATAGAAAGTACAAATAGTAAATAAAATAAGTTAATATTCTTTCTTATAATAGATTCATTATACCATTCATACATTCAGTTAAGTGTTAAATTACTGGTCTGGGGTTTGGTTGTTAAGTTCATCCTATAATTATAATCGGTTCTGAACCACCAATAAGTAATATTAGAGCTCTAAAACAAATTTCACTTGAAAAGTAGATTTTTTTTTAAGGATTTGAATCTCGAATCTGAAATTTTCTTGAATCCTTGAATCTCAAATATACTTAAGGATTCAAGGGACCATTCCTACTTTTTATCTTCGATAAAATGACACACCCAACAGCATTTAAAACTAATTTTTCTCAAAGGGAAATCCACTAGAAAATTTACATAATGTGCTGATGTCTTTTTTATTTAGCTTCATGTTATGTGTGTATTGGATGGAGAAGAAAGGGGAGAAGGGATTGTGTTATAGAATTTTAAAATGTACAAAATTAGACAAGACCATAGAATATTAAAAATAATAATGTTTAACAGAGTTTGGCATTTTTGATATGTAACACACCTTAATACATAATTTTCGACCAATGTTTGATGTGTTTGAATGTTGAATTATATTTATATTAAGAGCCCAAGAGAAACAAAAAATGAATTGAAATGTTTCCAGACATGTAATACACCTACTAGTGTATGAATACAAATATATGAATTTTAAAGTATGTTTGATTTATTTAAATAATGTTAATATCAGCCAAAACAAATTATTTGCTGAAGCTGAGGAACCTTATTTAATCTATAAACAAGACAAATGATATGTTGATGGGCTGGATAAATTCAATTTAAACCATCTGACAATATATACCATACGCAGACCTGTACACATATCCACAACATTTATGCAATTTCATGAACTTTTAATTTTTAAAGTTACGGTACATTCTTACTAAACTAGGACATTTAAAACAGCTTTATTAAATATTTTATTTGAAGTTAATATTATTTCGCAAAAACATACACCGGTGGTCATGTGTTCTATGGAGTCAAGCTCAATTATACTGGATTACTGTTGAGGGGGTCGGGTATGAATCCCAGTTAGGTGCATCTTCTCAAAACCACATGCTTCACCCCAAACCATTAGGATATATTGTTAATAAACCTCTTTTGAAACATACTATCAACAACAACAAATCAGAGTATTTTGTTGATAGTATGAATTTTTACTTTCTCTCAACACCTTGGAAAGTGAAGTATTGTGATCATCAAAAAATCGAACTCAAGATTTTGATAAATGTCCACTTTTTAAGACCCCTGAAACCAAAAAAGTTGTTTTCACTATGCCATATGTCTATCTATATCTTGGACTCAAGCCGAAACTATTTTACCAATTGGGCTAAAACTGTGTATCTAAAATATTAAATCCTAAATTCAACACTGTTTATTGTTATAAACAAGATGGCAATTTTCATTTTCTCTTGAAAATGATTTTGAGACAACTTTACATGAGGGAGATTTTCCAATTTTGATAATTTCTCCGCAATGATATGATATGAAATAACTTGTGATTGTAAAGTTGTAGATTTATTAAAATTAAAAATCTTGTATTTGAAATATATTTTTATAAAACAAATAGTTTCTGAACTATAAGAAAAGAAAAAAAAAGAAATATATATACACACTTTTTGATTCAGGTCTTTGAAAATGAATTTGATTATTATTTTCTTTGGTAGAAAAAGATATTTCTCTTTTTTTTTTAATTTTTCTGCAACCGTGTTCCTAGTTTCTAATGCCATAGAGTAAGTAACAGTGTATATTATTTCATTTATGATCTTTGGTGTAAAGTTTCTATAACAATTTATAGACCTATTATTTTGTTTCACAAATCTTATGAGTTTTTAGTAATGTCTATTTTAAGATAAAAGAGGGAGAAATTCTGTGCGATGCACCGTACCATTTATGCATTATGATAAAGGAACATTTCCGAAAGTAAAAAATGTGTAACTGTGAAAGTGATAATAAGTTAGAAGTGTGAAACGTGTAGAATAAATTAAGGCGTTTATTAGTTCTTATAAATGCTAAACTTAGCTCTCCTTTCAGATTGGCTTCCTTCCCTATCACTTACAGTTACACTTATTGAGAGGTGTGAACCATTCACACCTTACAGTTACACTTATTGAGAGGTGTGAACCATTCACACGTACAATTCAAACTACTGCTGCTTTCCCTGGAAACTCTTTACAACACACCACTGAAATAATATGGTGTTACTATCATATGAGAGATTACTAAGAAATAGCATATAATAAAATGTTAGCAATTAGGTTATTTATATAATTAATGTCCATTATGGCATTAAGAACTAGAAAGTTAATTAACGTGCTACGCCACCTATTCTCGAGCTAGTTCTATCCAGTCCACCTAATTACACCCTATCCCTATCTTGAGCTAGTTCTATCCAGTCCACCTCATTACACCCTATCCCTATCTTGAGCTAGTTCTATCCAGTCCACCTCATTACACCCTATCCATATCTGGAGCTAGTTCTATCAGGTCCACCTCATTACATCCTATCTCTTTCAGGTTCATTCTATTCTCACATTTGCATCTAGGTTTACTCAATAGTCTCTTCTCATTGGGTTTACATGTCAAACACTTTGAACCTGCTTCTAGATTCTCCCATTCACACTGCATTCCCTGCCCACTGTATTCTACGAGACTTAATTACTCTAAAAATGTCTTGTGATGAGTACAGTATATATAGCTTCTCATTATGTAACCTCCTCCAGTACCCAATATCCTCATCTTCTTTTGTGCCAAATATATTTTATCAAGCACATTGTTTTCAAACATCTTTTCATCATGTTAGGGAATAGACCACGTTAGGTAAAAAAATAAAAAAGGGGAAAAATGTAAAATATTTTAATAACGAATATGTAAGGTTGAACATGTTTTCTTAAATTATAATGTAGTAATTTAAACTAAACTTGTATATCATAAGATTGTAAGTCTATAAAAACAAATCAAAAAGTATACACAAGTCAAATCCTTTATACATGTTTCGTTTTATTTTTGTGATTAAAATTAATACTGTCAATCAAATAAACATAGCACTACTGTATAGAATTACTTTAGAGAGATCATTCCTTCTTGTTCCTATTTCATACCTTAAATAATTCTGCTCAGTTTTGTTACATACTATTTGTATTACTGCTCTATCTAGCTGCATATCATACTATCAAAAGTATTACTTGTTCCTCCTTTCTATTACCTGTTTAAGAGTATATTTTACATCAATTTCCCTTCATAAAACCTAGAATGGATTTAATACTGTTTGTTCCTTTTCTTTACTGTTTATCACCACTTAAAATAGTGTATACTAATTTTTTTTAATCTTCAAAGTTTGCATCGGTATTTATTGTAATTCTCGCCTTACTTGTACCGCAAAATTTGCATGCAATAAACTTTAGAATATATTTGTGCTTGTTTGGTGTATGATATTTCTACCATGATTATAGTTTTAGCTTGTTCCATATAAATTTAGGTAAAATATAAGTAGGCCTACCTACTAATTAATATTACAAAAATTGCTTTTAATTATAAGTAATTTAATAAAGATGATAAAATCCAATATCAATATTAATGGGAAAATCTCATTTTGTGGAAATCAAATGGGAGTGGATTGTCTTTACAATATAAAATATTTTAGCTATCCAGAATAAAATCCTAGTAATAAACTAATTTAAAATTATTAAAACTTAGTAATTTATAAGTAAGAAAAAAGTTGAAATTTATCTTAATGTTTGTCATCATTTATTTAAACAACAAATTTTATTTATATACATGTAAGCTCTAGAAGAATAGATTTATAAAAAATAAATTCAAGTTAAACTCCCCCAACTTGGCTTGTATGAATATCATATAAAATATTATATTAAATTTGTATGAATATTTATATACTTGATCCCTTAACAGGGAAAGCTGTCTTGATATTGACATAATTAGTGCAGTTTGGAATTATTTTATAAGGAAAAAAGTGTCATAATAAGGTTTAATATAATCCAGACTTTAAATGACAAAGGCTTAGCCTACTAAAAAAACATGAAATGTCACATGAATAGTTAATGTAAAACAAATTTGGCATTTACTAAACCTTAAAGAGATTAGTGAATTGTTGAAATATTTTCAGTTTGTGAGTTGTGTAGTGTGGACCTGTGATGTTTTTAGTTGGCCCATAGGCACTGACCTTACTATATTGTCATATTGTTTAGTTATATTTGGAAGAAGTTACAGGAAAGGTGGATAGAAACATATAAAAGGGGGACAAAAACAATATGGCTTTCACAATGAAAAGAATAACACAGTTCATACTTTACATTGCTGCCACTGGACAAAAAGGTAATGGTTGCCTCTTAAAGAAAATTGATTGTTACCGCCCAATCCCCTGAACTAGGTTTTCTTTGATTTTCTTCAAGAGGCAGCCACTACATCTTTGTCCAATGGCAGCCCTGTAAAGTGTGAACTGTATTCTTCGTTTAGATGTAAAAGCCGAATTGTCTTTGTTCCTTTTCTATCCACCGTTTCTGTAACTTTTTCCGAATATAATAAAATTAACTCATAAATCAAAAAGAGGTTTTACTTTTAGAGATATTTCTTCATGGCCTCATTTATTTATATATTAACCTTCAAACTGATTATTTGTAAATATTGATCGGATATTTAAATGAAAGAAGACTTTTTTTAAATTGCCTCCAAGATTAGAAGGTTTGTCAAGTCTGTGGAGTCTCTTCAGATGATGTTACTAAACCAAACAAGAAAGACAATACAAGCTAGTTATGTTTTCAGTCCGCCTGAGCAGATACGAGTAAATGTCCTCGGTATCTCAGGTCCTCTCTCATCACAATATAGCCCACTATAATAGCACAGCCCATGAGCGCCATCGCTAGAGAGTTCACCACAAACGCTTCCTGGGGCAGCGAACTGTAAGTATTGCTGAAAACAATCACACATTAGTTATTCTAAAGCATTACCTATAGTAAAAATAATATAAAGCACATAAAGACACTAACAAATATGTTTGATACAATTTTTACAATATTAGAGATGCTTAAATATAAAGTTATGCGTTGGGAATTTTCTGAACTAAAATAATCATTTTCTAAACCTATGCCTATAAATTTTATAGCCATCTCATCTGGGGTTCTCCTTGTTTTTATGACATCATCAAAATAGGTCATATACATGTTTAGCATTGGTAGATACTTTAAGGTTAATAAAAAGGATGTCTTCATAGGAAGGTTTTTAAACCAAACCCAGTGGGATGTTGAGCTTTGCCATTGTTGGAAAAATCAAATAGAATGAGTTGTTGTTCCTCTGTTAGTGAAATGTATATTTTTCTTGATTCACTGTGTGGGTATGAATCCAAACCAAATAATATTACTTTGTAACTCTTGAAGAAAAACTTCTTTTAACTTTTACATGAGAGAAAATAATGATATAGATAGATACAATATGCTTTCACTATTAAAAGTTGAAAATAATGAAGAATTTAAATTACTGCTATTTTCTTTCAATTAAAATTACTCTTTTTGTTTAGTATTTTAATTGTGATACCATTACTTTAATATCATTTCATAAAATATTAAATGTACCATTTTGGTTTTCAAATATTTCCTTTTTATAGTATTTTTCTTTTCTTCTATTCAAGAAATTACATTGCATCCTTCACATTTCTTCCTGAAGAGTTTTTTTTTTATCAAACCAAACCTTAATCAGGGAATTAATGGTACCTAGCGCATGTTTTTTTAAGAGTCAAACAATACCTATTGACAGCATTGTAAAGTGAGAATTGTGTTCCTATTTTCATTCTAAAAGTAATGTTGTGTTCGTTATTTCATAATGTTTATATGTCTTCATCCCTCCTTTCTATGCCTTCTTCTGTAAGCCCTAACTTTGTTAAAACAATTTACTAAACGACAAATTATGTTTATACTTTTTGATGTTTTTAATGTTCCTTATCTATATGTAAATAAATATTAAATAGATATAAGTTACATAGTGAATATTATAAATAATTTAAACATAATAATATGCTAAATCAATATTATTTATAATTTCATGAGTACAGTCAACTCCGGTTTTAGTGAACTCTGTTGTAGTGAACACTCGGCTACAGTGAACCTAATTCATTGATCCCAACCCACATACATTTCAATGTGTGTTAAAAAATTCGTTTATAATGAACCCTCAACTCAAGTTTTAGTGAACAGAAAAATGTAAACTTATAATAAGAAATGTCATTCTAACATCATAATTCTTTAAAAACATAACTTTTTGGTCGTTTAAGCTTGAAGACACTGATTCTCTCTCTACCTGAGTTCTTGTTCAGGTAGCACAAAGCTTGACTGAAAGTATGGAATAGGGAAAAGGAATGCAGGGGGGAGGACTGAGTTAAACAGTCACTGCACTCATTGACCTGGATTAAGTTTTTAAAACATTTGTCGGCAGCCAGTAGAAGGAAGATGGAGTCTTCCTTGATGTATTAATACAACAGGACAGTGAATGACAGTCTGAGGCCATTTAGTAATTATTTTCACTAATTACTTTTTTGAGAGGGTATATGAAACTCAAAAAATTAATCATTTCTACTCAGTTTGTGCTTTTTCCCCACTTAATTCAACCAGTCATGAATTAAAAAAAAACTAAACTCTAAAAAAGGCTTTGGAAAAAATATTAATTAAAACAATATACAATAAAGAGCAGCATATAACCAATTATTTTAAGATCAATTAATATATTTCAATAAAGATCGAGTGTATTTTAACTCTTATTTTGTTTGTCACTAACCAACCCACTACTTTCAGATTTAAAAAAACTAGTTTTAGTGAACGTTGGACATAGTGAACAAAATATCTGAGTCTGTAGAGGTTCATTATAAGCAGAGTTGACTGTATTTAAGTTTCTTTTATGATAAAGTGCTTCCACAAAAAGAGAGAAAAGTAATAAGCTGTGAAATATTAAATGTTTATAGTGTTGTAGCTTAAATTGTTTACTCCCACAAACGATTATGATTATGATTATGATAAGGTGAATTAAAATTAATATTTTTGTAACTGAGCTACATTGAGAAAATAATAACTTCCAATAATGTTTCGACCCCAAAGACAAATGATGCCAAGTGTAAGATTAAACTCCAAATAATGTTTTATTTGGTGTATGTGTTTATTTATGAACGTAGATTTTTGTAAGACCTCGTTTTAACTATATTTTGGAAGGATTATTTGATTCTACATTTTTTTAAACATTGAATATTTATTTAAAGCTGTCACAAATATGTAAGATTAAAATTAAAATAAATATTTACCAGAATAATATAATACTGATATAATTTTGTTTTATTTTTTTCACATTTAAAATAATTGAAACTGCCTGGAGCTTGGTTTAAATGTCATTTTTCATAAACAAGTTGTGGTACAAACTAAATGCTAAATAAATGTCAAGCTATTTTGTAATACGGTCTATGTCAGTAATACAAGAAATTTAAACTTCAACAATTCTAATATTGAGCATAAGTTATGTTGATCCCATCTAAACTCTCTTTACCCTGAAAGGTAGCAAGCAGTCTTACCTTGAGTAATCACACTATGGCCCTATATTCTAAGCTGAACCATAGTGGAACAAAGCAAGGTAAGGTAACAACGTGGACAAACTATGTAATACATCTCTTCCTCGGCATGGATTAAAGTGAAAGACATACCCAAGCGAGAAGAATGCTTTCTCTGTAAGTCCAGTGAGGCATGTTGCGACGGCAAGCATGAAGGTGGTAATGCCAAAAGTGGCATGAATTGGAACCAGGGACGCTCTGAAGGCCGCAGTGGCCCCCTCACAGCACAGCAAGATCAGGAAACTGAAGAAACCAACTACAAACTATGGAAGAGAAGAGATAGTAGTTTTAATTATTGTACATACTAGATATTAACATTCCCAACAATGGATCTCAAGTGTGGTAGTTTTAGCCCCTAGATGACTTATTTCCAATAATTCACATTATTTGTAAGCTTTAATATGGCATTGGTTGAAATTATACCTTCCAACATTTCATTGTAGCCTAGTTATTTTTGAAGCAGAAAACAAACCCAAACACCTCTCACAAGTGAACGCAACAGACGTGTGTGACTAATGTAGACAAGCCATGTAAGGCATTTAAGTGTTGCAGATCTATTGAGAAAACCTAATAATCTACATAAATTGAGCTAACAATTTTATTCTAATACGTCTTTTAAGTTTTGACTAATTCTGTTGGTAAATTTGTCTTGAGCAAAGCCATGTTCTTGTAAATTTTAGCAATGGGTGAGTTATTGGTATAATTAGTTAGCACACTTCAGATGCAATACCAAAGAAATACACATTGATCCACCAGCCAGGAGTCAAGATAAAGCTTCAAAAGTTTCCATTAAGGTATAAAAAAATAGACCAGATCATTTAAGTTGAAGGAAAATTTAAATTGTTTATCAATAATTAAAATAATGACAATAATGATGACAGTGATCAGAGTATAGTTTTCAAACTATAGCAGAAAACTGCACAACCAGTTTAAAAACAAGATAGTATTGAGAAACAAACGTGGAGTTTGTGTGTCACACCACACATTAATCACCATTACTGCATTTGTATCTTAGTGATTTAGCACAAATGAAACACACTGGGATTATTAGAGCCACTGAAATATTCATAAAATATTAATAGGCTACATCAAAATTATTGATTATGTGTAATACACATGAATTATATTAAAAAAATGGACAAATAACTGTCCCAACTTATAAAGAGCGCAAACATATTAAACAGCTATTTCCAGCTCATATATCCCTTAGTTCTCACACAACATTTTTAGTGTCCTTCCATGTTTCCTTTAACCAGTGAACATGTCCACATCTTCATCAAGGCCATCAATCTCAGGCGTCAATCTTACAATAGACTAGACTACTGGGGACAGGGAAGTTAGGGTTTGAATCTTGGTTGGGTGCTCTGAGGGTGTATTTTCATAAACTGTTATCCACTCTCCTATCACACAGATGAGAGTACACTTCCTCTGAATGTGACCTTCCTCATTAGTGTAAATATGGAATCAAGCTGAAGAATATTAAGCCGTGATGTACAATACATCCGACAGATGCTGTCACTCGAATCATGTGATACATACAAGTTTAAAGCCTCTGTATTATATAATTTAGCTAAGAAGACAGAAACTTTTTTACAGTTAAAAATGTAATGAAACAATTTTTATATTAATGTATCACAAGTAATGTAATCTTCAACAATCACTTTTGATGGATCATATCAACACCTATAAAATAATAATAATAATATATTGACCACAACAAAATATATTTCTGTGTAAGTTCTTATCAGAATTCAAATAAACATCTATCCCTCAGTAATCTCTAATTGGACTGCACACCCTGTTTACCCTAAAAGGATCTTACCATGACTGATTACACTATGGCCCTATCTTATAAGCTACTCTATAATGTAACTCTTCTCGGAAAGCTTGTAACCATTCAGGGAGAATGGCGTGCTGATAGTAGGCACAACAGAGATCCAAATAATACTATAGTATAGTGTAGTTATTATTTGACACATAGTCCTAATTTAAAAAAAGTACTGGTACCAACTAACTATTACAGCAAGAGTGTTTTTTATTTTAGGAATTTTCATATTTTTAAATGTGTCTCACTACCCTTTTGGGTTATACTTCTCCTATATTTTAATCTCTCTGAAGTCTTTAGTGGAATCAGGGATGTGGAATCGAAAGCAATTTCGGGTGAAGTCGCAATCGGTAAAAATGTACCGACCTCGACTATGGCTTCAAATTAAAAACTTATAATATTATATGGTAAATATATAATTTTGATTGTATAATTTTTTTATTCTTTAGGAGCAATATTTTAAATTTTCATTGACAAATTTAGTCAAATTCACAATGTCAAAGAAGCTTCCCATATAGTCATCTACATTGGAGCATTTTACTGTGGTAAATTTTTTTATTACTAATTAATGTAATTTAGACATATATGAAGGAGTCTGAGTCAGATAGTAGAAACATAGAGGAGTCAGAGTTGAAGGTTTGGTATCCCGACTCCACAGTCGTGAGTACAAAATGTAGGCCTAATTTTGATCCCCTCTACACTGTGTGTTTCAAGTGTAATATTTAAATAAATCCCTTAAAAATACTTTACTAACTTTGATAATGTTAAATAAATTTTCCTCTATTTTCCAAGAATATTTGTTAGAGTTTTTAACTAAAACTGCCATAATGAGTAAATCTATTTCTATGTTTAAATTAAACAAAAAGTTCAATATGTTTTTTGAAATAAATGCTTTGTATTAAGTCAACATTTAGTTTCTTTAGCAAAAAGCATCATGAACATCGCCATTAACATAGTTTCATACCCCAAATGTGCCTTTATTAATTTGTTTATTGTTTTTAATAATTTAAAAACATACGTTATGCTGGTGGATGTTGAAAATATGTTTATTTCCCACTGCAGTAGTTTTCACTCTAGTAGTGAATGAGGACAGTAGTAAAAACTAAACTAAAAACTATACTAGGAACAAGAACTTTAATCTATGGCCATGCACATGCATTAAATTCAATTCAGAGATTTCAATAAATGACTGTCAAGCATTGTAGAGCAAGTTGAAAGTGTTAGTGTATAAAATCCAAACAGTACCACACAAGTAGATATATCCACCCACAGCAGATTATTTACAGTGACTCGACGAACTCAATTTCTACTTATTGGACTACTATTGAAATAACCATAATGAATATTCTAAAAGTTACTAGACTTAAAAATCTATCTTACCTTACCTTACATGACTAAAATAAATGTATGATGTTCAAAAACAAAGTGCTTAGAAAGATATTTAGTCCAAAAAGGAATAAAGATACTGGGTAGTGGAGGAGGTTACATAATGATGAGTTACATAACCTGTATTCATCATAAGACATTGTAAGGATAATCAAGTCTCCTGGATTAAGGTGGGCAAGACATGCAGCGTGAATGGTAGAATTTAGAACCATGTTCAGGGTATTGACTGAGCAACCCAATGGGAAGACCTAGACGCAGATAGGAGGATAACATTAGAATGGACCTGAAAGAGATAGGGTGTAATGAAGTAGACTGGTTAGAGCTAGCTCAAGATAGGGATAGGCGACGTATTTTTGTAAGTGCGGCAATGAACTTTCAAGTTCCTAATGCCATAGAGCAAGTAATACTTATGAGCTATACCCATTGAGAGTGGCTCTGTAATTCTTACTTTAGGAAAGTGGTATCCATTTGAAAGTTAAAAGAACTTTTGTTATTGTTGGCTACTATACATTTATCTTTGTATCCTCTAAAAGTATATTTTTAGTTTGATCCAAATTTAGTTATGGTTATAGTTTTTTTCTTCTTAGTCCTTTCATTATGACTAAAAATGTTTTATTTCTGACTTGATTCAGGTGATTTAATGCCAGTGGACTTCAAACCAAAAAATATTATTTAGAGCATGATATAGATTACTGATGCTGATTTATAAGAGCTATTGATTAAAGATCCTTTCTAAAGGAATTGGACTGATATTTATCCGGGTAGTGTGAGTTGAACTACATCCCCTCAGCTCAACCAGTCAGAATGATTATAGTTATCATTACTTAGAGATGACAAACCTTAAGTTACATCATTGTTTTAGTAGCACGTCTTACTACCCATTCAGGTTATATGCTTATGTACAGTAGCCAAATGGCTTCTTTGGTGCCGACTGACAGTTCACAGCTGACTTCTGACAGTCAACATTTAGGTATATACCTAAATTTTGACCATCAGAAGTGACAGCTGCTAAACACACATGTTTGCAGATCATATGGTTCGGCATAAGGATGCATGGAGCTACTGTACCAATTACGCTAATGGGTTAAGGATAAGGAAGGTTGAATTTGGAGGAAGTGTACCGGCATTTGCGTGGAGCTTGAGAGTGGGATCAAACCGTGATTTCCCCATCACTGGCAGTCTAGTCTATTACAAGAGTAGCGCCTTAGACCATAGGGCCTACTGCCAATGAAGAGGGTTAAATAATTTAATTGAAAAATGTATTAACTCGACTAAAACAATAACAGTGGGCATTAATAAATACTTTTACTCACAAATTCGACTTACAAAATAATCATTTGAAAAGATATAAATTAGTTTCATGCTGTTATAAAAGTCAAGATATCTCCAGTACAGACAGAACAGACATCCCAGAACAATCGAACTCAACAAATACTAAACAAACTACTATACCAGCAAAGAGTTAAACCCATGCACCTTTGACTAAGTTTTAACAAATCCTTTGAAAGTGCATAAAAATACTGCCTATAAAATGATACAAATATTAATGAATAGCTGCAAGTTGCCAATTTAAACAACAGATAAAGATAGGTTAAAACTATAATTATTTTAATAAGCAGGAGAATGTCACTAATTTTGAGCTATCACATTTTTTTTTCACATTTAATAGAGAGAAAAAAATTAATTGATTGATCAAATACCAAATAGTCTTTACCAAAATTTCATGTATATCTTTCAGAGATTTGATAATTAAAATTTTGTGTGTGTGTTGTTTTTTTTCCCTTACAAGTCCTCTTTATATTATTTAATTATTACCACAGTTAAAATTATTTTTATAAACTAGCAATATTATTATTACCTTTTATTGAAATAATTATAAATTAAAATCTTGATTGGTTAAATTTATTAAATTTATTATTGAAAGAGCCTTATAAAAACCAATTGCTCCCCCTCAACAACAAGCCCTCATCCACTCCAAAATGTATTCTGTCCAAATGTCTTTCCATTATTGACATGTGTATAAAGCCAGAATGAGAACAAATTGCAGCCCTTCAAATGCCTTCATTATTTGATCTCGTTCCCATTTGTCCAAACTGTTCAAATTACATTTTTCTTTGTATGTACATTTTTAATTTCTCTGATATTTTAGTAAAGGTACTCTTTGGAGTTAATACTATAATATTACGTTTTCAACTTGAGTAAAGTTTTTGCTGTTTCTATTAAAAGTATCATTATTAGCAGCATGTCTTATTACCAATTTGGGCTATATGCATGTAGGCTAATATGTAATGATAGGGTGATTGTGCGATGAAGTAGAGGACCTACAGTTGAACGTGGAATTCGAACCACGGTGGAGGCCTGGCATTCCACACATTCACAAGTTGTGATTAATACACGTCTTGTCAGAGGTGAAGGAAGGGTTTGGCAATCAGATAAATCTGTGCCGGGACCGAGGATTGAACTCCGAACCCCAGCACAGAAGGAAGGGCTTGGCCGGGACCGAGGATTGAGCCCTGGACCCACAGCACAGAAGTCTGACACCTTACCCCTAGACCGTCAGGTCACCTTATTAAAAATAAACATTGCATTTTTATTATTTGTTTCTTATAGTTTCTGCCTTTTCTAAACTACCTATCAGATGTTATTGTTCATATTAGTAAGATAAAAAAAGTCCCAATAATAATAATACTTAGCACCGCGTCTTACTACCCATTCGGGTTATACGCTTAAGTACTAATTAATCTAAGTGGTTAGGAATTGGGAAGGATGCATATAGAGTAAGTGAAACCACATTTGCATGGAGGGAGAGTGGAAAACCATTTAGGGAAAACAACCCCCAGTTCACCCGACTAAGATTCGAACCTCGATCTCCCCATCCTCGACAGTCTAGCTCAACACGAAACTTGCGCGTTAGCTAACTACGCCACCGAGGTGGGTAAAAAGTCTCAATACAACTTTTAAATCATAATATTACTGTCATTATCACTCAGAGATTTTTAGACATAGATTTAGACATTTTGAAAACAGAATTAGTCTAGTGAATAAAACCAAGAAAATGCTAAGTAACTGTACAGTACATGCACACCAAAATGAGGCGCAAAAAGATTTAGTCCCGGATATCCCACTAGCAGTGTTGCAGTTAGTTATTATCTCTGGTTTGAAAATAGCATTCTAAGAAACAAATCACCAAATAAGGAAACAAGTGTGTTTTCATTGTTACTTGCAACCATGATGGAGAAACATTAGATATGAGTACAAACCAAACACGTACTTATATGTTTCTCAACATTTTTTCTAATTCTGAATTCGCAATTTTCTTGCATTGGTTCAAAAATGTTCCTTAGTACTTTATTTTCAGGTGCTAATAACTTCTTCTCTATTTTCTTGTTTAACGTTCACAAATCAGAACCGCAGAGTAGAACTGGTCTTACTATTTTTGTATACTTTTTTAGCACTGTGTTTTACCACCTTTTCGGGTTACACGCCTAAGTACTTATTACACTAGTGGTTTTAGAGATGAGGAAGGTTATATTTAGAAGAAATGTATCCACATTACAACTTTTTTGGGGGAAAAACTCTCATCTCACAACACCCAACTGAGTTTCGAGGCTCGATCTCTCCATCATTGGCAGCTTATTTTAGTTTTTAAAGACATTACCCTTATGCTTAAAATTCTATTTAAAGCATAAAAACATTTATTGCCAGACTACATTAGAGCCAATAACCCTATTTTTTCTGCCAAGGTAGGCTAATTAAAGGGTCTAACGTTCTCAAACCTCATTTCTCAAACTGGTGAAGTTTTTGGTTCTCTCTCTATAACAATTTTTTTGTTCTTGATTTATTACCAATCCAACTTAACACGTGTCTTCTGTTTATGCAACTGTTGCTCCTTTTTGACTCATCTTTTGTTTCCCCTAGCACAAGTGTTGTACTTTTATTTTCACACCAGCCTAAAATCCTGTATCCAGTGAGGAAACCCTTTTCAGTGCGTTTTCTAGTAGTAGATTAAACAAATTGGGTGAATTAAAGTCCCCTTACATAACCCCTTTCTCTGCATTGAAGCATTCAATCTCTCTCTTCTCTTTACCATCACTTTACAATTCATATTATCTACTTACATTTGGGTTGGTCTAATCCATTTTAGCGGTATTCCCGCGTCTTCCATAATTTCCCAAATTTTACTCCTCAATCTGTATTATGGGTATTGTTTTTTAATGTATAAGCGTACAGTACACTTTCTTGTTATATTCTCATGCGTTGCTGATCATTTGTCTTATCATGAACACTTGGTCGGTCCATGGTAGACATTCCTCTATGAAATCCTGTTTTGTGTTTTTCAACATTTTCTTCGCCGTAAGTGATGAATTTTTTAATAAAATATGTGAAAAAACCCTAAGCGCTACACAGTAGTGATATACCCCTATCAATTTCAGCCTTGGATTATTTTCTTATTCCTTTTTTTGTTTATTGGACAGATCAATAATTGATTCCATTATTTCCTTTCTCCATATTCTCCTAATATTCATGTGAATTGAGTTAAAATCTTCTTGGTTCACCTTGTTTTATTAGTTCAATTATTCTGATGTCATCTGTGCCTGGGACTTTGTTATTTTCTACTTTTTTTTGGACTTGATTGATGTCATCCATAGTTGGTTGACTCTTCCACTTCAAGTGAACATTTTGAAATATCTCTCTTTCTTCAATAACCTCTTTCTCTACAAAATTTTTCAATAACTATGTACTATAAGTAATCTTTACATACAGCCAAACTCTTAACAACTTAGTAGAGAAACAAACACTTTAAAGAAGAACTATATAATTGTTCAAGGCAATAAAAGGTGTAACTTACTTGTCGAGATAATATTTTAGGAAATCTTTTCATCATATATATTAAATAAATTATATTAGTATATTTTAGTGCAAAACTACAGGCATGGACCTCTCAAATATTCCTATATTAAAAGTGTTTGTATCCCAGTGACAATACCAGGCCTGGTTAAGACAATCTATCTATTCCTTGTTTCCTCCACTACGACTGTATCACACCCCCAATAGGCACACACAAGATCCGGGATGTATGTTGCTGCCTGTATTTACCCCTTTGAATACCTGTAGAGCAAAGAGTCCCATAGTAACCAGTCCCATCCAGCTGTGCAACGAGTAGAAGTTGGCAATGGGGGGGTTGGCCAGATTGTGAGAGTCCAGTACTGCGATGAAGCCCACAACCACACAAGGAATGGTCAGTGCATGGAAGATGGTGTGAAATAGCTTCACATAGATTCGCCGGCAACACCGGCAGATGCGATACAGCAGCAACGCTACATCCGGCAACAGAATAGTACACATTCGTTATTATTACATATAATGTCATTGGGGTTTTTATTTTTAGTGCAGGTATGTTCTAATCATACATATTGGATGTACAGTACTCTAGGGTACATGGTTATGATAATAATATAGGTTATATTGAATGTAATGATCTAGATCTACTATAGAGTAAATAGTTATGCTAATAATACTAATGTTCTAGATCTTCTCTAGAGTACATGGTTATGCTATGCTAATAATACTTAATTGTATTTACAGTAGCCCCATGGCTTCTTTGGTGCTGATTGACAGCTCACAGCTGACTTCTGACAGTCAACATTTAGGTATATACCTAAATTTTGACCGTCAGAAGTGACAGGTATTTTGCAAATTTTATCTGCGAGCTGATTTTTGGTGTGTCTCGATAAGTTTTTGAAATGTGAAAATTTTGTAATTATTTGAAAGTAGAAAATAATAGAAATAGAAAACATCAAACTCCATAACATATATAGCTGAGGTTACCCTAAAGATTATGACTGTAGTCTCCTTGGCATCTACAGTTAATGTAGGCAGTAGCGGCTCGTGTATAGGCACTGTGGAACTGCAGCACCCCCTATTTCCACTTGATATTATCGATAAAATTTAATATAGTGAGTCTTTTTTCTTTAATTCGTTCTTTATTTTTGTAGTATAATATATATTCCTTTAAGCTTAATGTCAGTACTTCAGTAGCCATCCCCCAGTTTATGAAAAAGATACAAAAATCTTTGTGTGGAACTGTGCGCTTCACAGTTCCAGCGACGTGGTGTTTGACTGTTGTGCGCATGCGCACATAGGAGAGGGTGGGGAGGAAGGCGGGACTTCCAGGTAGAGAGAGCACTGTTGCTCTAGCAGTGCCGGCTCTGGCGTGATGGTGGAATGAAGGTTTTTTTTTTACTCAGTGTGTGTTGTACTTAAAAACCGTATACCATATTCTTTAATGTGATAAAGTGTAGAATTAGATTATTATTATTCTTCCAGTTATTCTATTTGATTAATTTTTTTTTCGGTTCTTTTCTTTAACAGAAAGACTAAATGCGTTTGCAGTACTTTCAATGGAGGAAAATTTCCAAAATTGTCATCCAGAGATCAAGGAGAAAATTATTGAACTTTCTGTGCAAATTAAAACAAGAAGAATGGATTTCATTTTAAAATGAATAGATCAAGCTTGAACTGTAACAATTTAAGTTAAGTAAGTAAAGAAAGTTTGGTCTTTTTGTTAAGATTTTATTAAGTTCCTGAATAAATTTTCTTTTTATAATTTTTTTTTTCCTTTTACACAATTTTAAAACAAAGGTTAAACATTTTCTGGAGCAGCATCCCCATTAATTTTAGCCGCTGAATGTAGGTGATGCTTAGGATTATCAAGGTTAGTCTCCTTGGCATCTACAGTTAATGTAGGTAATGTTAAGGATTAGCCAGGTCAGTCTCCTTGGCATCTACAGTTAATATAGGTAATGTTAAGGATTATCAAGGTAGTCTCCTTGGCATCTACAGTTAATGTAGGTAATGTTAAGGATTATCAAGGTTAGTCTCCTTGGCATCTACAGTTAATATAGGTAATGTTAAGGATTAGCAAGGTCAGTCTCCTTGGCATCTACAGTAAATGTAGGTGATGTTTAGGATTAGCAAGGTCAGTCTCCTTGGCATCTACAGATAATATAGGTAATTTTAAGGATTAGCAAGGTCAGTATCCTTGGCATCTACAGTAAATGTAGGTGATGCTTAGGATTATCAAGGTCAGTCTCCTTGGCATCTACAGTTAATATAGGTAATGTTAAGGATTAGCAAGGTCAGTATCCTTGGCATCTACAGTAAATGTAGGTGATGCTTAGGATTATCAAAGTCAGTCTCCTTGGCATCTACAGTTAATATAGGTAATGTTAAGGATTAGCAAGGTCAGTCTCCTTGGCATCTACAGTTAATATAGGTAATGTTAAGGATTATCAAGGTTAGTCTCCTTGGAATCTACAGTTAATGTAGGTAATGTTAAGGATTATCAAGGTTAGTCTCCTTGGCATCTACAGTTAATATAGGTAATGTTTAGGATTAGCAAGGTCAGTCTCCTTGGCATCTACAGTTAATATAGGTAATGTTAAGGATTAGCAAGGTCAGTATCCTTGGCATATACAGTAAATGTAGGTGATGCTTAGGATTATCAAGGTCAATCTCCTTGGTATCTACAGTAAATGTAGGTGATCTTTAGTATTATCAAGGTCAGTCTCCTTGGTATCTACAGTAAATGTAGGTGATGCTTAGGATTATCAAGGTCAATCTCCTTGGCATCTACAGTAAATGTAGATGATGTTTATACTCGTATCACACGACACTAGCTCCTACTTGAAATCCAGTGTGCTAGCTAGCACGTCATAATCTAGAGTCGTATTAATCAGAAAAAGTATACTGGTTCTGCCTCTCGGTACTGGCTACCATACTAGTTGTGAGGATAGAACAGGCGCTATTTTTGTATTAGTTCCGACACTAGTCTGTACAATTCAACCAATCAATGCACGCTGAGACTGCGTATAGAGAAATGGTAGAAATGGCACCAACATGGTCATCGGATGTGATTTTGTTGTTGAAAGAAATTTATTCTAAGCTTCCTTGTTTATATAATACCAAATTGCCACAATATGACAATATAGTAAATTTATATTTAATTAAAAACTTGTCATCTAAAAACGACAAACTGTGTTTCAGACCCAATTTTAATCTAAATAAACTTGATTGCATGCCAACCTTGGGTGGTTGTTTTTTTAGAATAAATTGAGCGTAGGCCTAAAAAAGAACATTTGTGTATCAAGAATACTGTACTTGGACACCCATTGGCTTAGGGGCCTCTGACCACATCGTAAATAAATGAATCCAAATTTAGGGAGATACTAAACGTTAGTGTCACCCCGAATGTATCCTACCTAACCTCCGAATGTATCATTTTTAGCATCCCGCGATCATTATTTCGTCTTTCCAGCCAGTCCTGTGGCCATATTCTTTTCCTACGCTCCCTCTCATAGTTATCAATATAATTACTAACAAAAATTAATCTCTGACATTCCATAAATATTTGTACTAAAACCTAGTACCAAACTAGCAATGTGTGAATACTCTAGTTCCATTTCTATTGTACTAGCTAGTATACAGATATCTAGGTGCTAGCTAGTACACTTGATTTCTAGTATAAGCAAGTGTCTTGTGATAGTAGCGGCGGGTGTAAACCATCCCTTGGAATCGCCGGTGACAAGGACAAGCAGATGCGAAGGGTGGAGAGGTAGAAGGAAGGAGTCCAGGCAACACGAGTGTCACGATGGGCGGTAGGATGGAGTCCCGGCAACGTGAGTCATGGTGGGAGGTAGGATGGAGTCCCGGCAACATGAGTCGCGGTGGGAGGAAGGATGGAGTTCCAGCAACGTGAGTCGCGGTGGGAGGTAGGATGGAGTCCCGGCAACGTGAATCGCGGTGGGAGGTAGGATGGAGTTCCGGCAACGTGAGTCGTGGTGGGAGGTAGGATGGAGTCCCGGCAACGTGAGTCGCGGTGGGAGGTAGGATGGAGTCCCGGCAACGTGAGTCATGGTGGGAGGTAGGATGGAGTCCCAGCAACGTGAGTCGCGGTGGGAGGTAGGATGAAGTCCCGGAAACGTGAGTCACGGTGGGAGGTAAGATGGAGTCCCGGCAACGTGAGTCGCGGTGGGAGGTAGGATGAAGTCCCGGAAACGTGAGTCGCGGTGGGAGGTAGGATGGAGTCCCGGCAACGTGAGTCACGGTGGGAGGTAGGATGGAGTCCCAGCAACGTGAATCACGGTGGGAGGTAGGATGGAGTCCCGGCAACGTGAATCGCGGTGGGAGGTAGGATGAAGTCCCGGAAACGTGAGTCGCGGTGGGTGGTAAAGGATGACGGCGGAAGGAAGAGGAAGTTAAAGACAAAATTGTTCTTTACGAAACACGACAATTCATTAAGCTCTTTCAAACGGCGCACCCGGGTCGAGTAGCCACTATACGACTGGCTTCTGACCAAAGAACCACCGTATTAAATACCCTCCACTGCTGCCTGGCCTTGTCCATAGTGAGAAACAGGGGCTTCCAATTGGCGGGGGAAAACGTGAGCGATAGTGGCCACCAAGCGAGCCAATAAAAAGAGGAGTTCTCATGAGCGCTGAGTACAGTGGGGAACTCGTACACGGACGGCTTAGAGAACATGGACTATGGAGTGGTCCAGGCAGTAGAGGGGGTGGGTGGCACGGCTTGTGCAGGTTCAGAGGAAAGATACAAGGGCCGACTGAACAGTGAGGCACAACAAATTTACCCATAGGCGAATAGTGGGCATGTATTTCAAATCCAGTTTTTGGTGATAGGCAGTAGTATTTAAAATTTATTTGGCTTACTACAAACAAAACTATTTACCTATCTATATGTTTATTTCAAAGTTAAAATTGAGAACAGTGCAATCTATCTATACTTATAAAATAACATGTCCTGACTGACTGACTGATTCATCATCGCCGAGCGCAAACTATCAAGGCTACAAGAATGAAATTCGGACTGTATATTCATTTTGTTATGTAGGCACCCACTAAGAAAGTATTTTAGAAAATTCCACCCCAAAGGGGTAAAAATAGGGGATGATAATATGTATGATAATATGTATGAAAGTCCGTCATTTTGAAAGTTACATAAACAAAATTTTGTATTTCGGTTATTGACGTAAAACAAATAAATACGTGTTTCAGGAATTTTGGAAATTTTATTTAATAAGGGATGAAAAAGGGGGTGAAAGTTTGTATCGGACTTGCATTATTTTTGATCTGAGGTCAAGTTATGGTCATCAACGTAACGTAATATTTTAAATTAATCTGTAAATACATATGTATATTTTCGTATTTGTATATAATCAACTTCCACGCGAGCAAAGCCGCTGGCAACAGCTATCTAGTAGTGACATAAATTGAAACAGTCAGTTTTTTTAGTGCTTAAAATTTCTTAATTCCTATTGGTTGAAATTATATGTTACGACAATACATCGTAGACAATCCATCTTGTATACCACGATACGTCTTACGACTACTACTCCCGCTACTACTCCGACAAGCGGGTGCGACATGTTGTAGACGAGCCATTAGGAAAAACCACCCCCAGTTCACCCGAGCGAGATTCGGACTTCGATCTCCCCGTCCTTGGCAGTCTGGCTCAACACGAAACCAACGAGTTAGCTAACTACGTCACAGAGAAGGGTGATAGTGTAAAATGGACAGACTTATGTACTTTATCACTTTTAAAATGGAGCATGTATCAGTAGTGGTTTTTATGTGACTTAGACATCTATCAATATAATGCCATGATGAATCTTTCATTATAATTCTCTTCTTTCACTCATATTAATCTATGCAGGTAACAATGACTATAAAAACAAGTCATTAAAATAATAATGCAAATATCCATGTAGTAGCCATATTTCCTGTGAATGATCAAAATTGCTAATAATATTTGACAAATCAACTTCTTGATTATTTCATATATTTTTATGCCGTTCAGCACACAGAAATCGGTTAACTTAGTTGTCCTCTTTTAAAACATAAATGGATTTAATTATAATAATTATTTAATTGCTTGGTTGATAACTAGTAGGACTAATTCTGTGAACAGTCAAGCTCGCTCTCTCCATTTAAAAAAATGCTAATTACATTAGATTAAGAACAATATAATGTTATTAAATATTAATACAGTCTTAAGATTTCCCTTTGGATTTCAAGTTGCAATATCTCCTACAATTTATTTGATCTTTGAAGTTGATATTTCTACTTTGTAATCAAGTTAGATATAAAACATACTGACTCACTAGTACGTTATTTTGATAGAAAAAAATAATAATAATAGCACTGCGTCTTACTACCCGTTCGGGTTATACGCTTTAAGTACTAATTACGCTAATGGATTAGGAATTGGGAATGTTGAATTAGAGGAAGTGAACCCGCATTTACGTGGTAGAAGAGTGGAAAACCATTTAGGAAAAACCACCCCAGTTCACCCGACCGAGATTCGAACCTCG
This sequence comes from Timema monikensis, assembly GCA_902151445.1. Classification (NCBI taxonomy): domain Eukaryota; kingdom Metazoa; phylum Arthropoda; class Insecta; order Phasmatodea; family Timematidae; genus Timema; species Timema monikensis. Next base: position 53,735 of record CABFVZ010001768.1, on the reverse strand, counting down.
ATCTCCCAGTCCTCAGCAGTCGAGCTCAACACGACTAGCACGTTAGCCAACTACACCACCAAGGCAGGTTAGTTTGATAGAGAATTGCCGCTATCTACGGAGTATAAGACTTTAGTTTCGCCATATACGTCCAAATTTACAAAAGAAAATACTCCCTAAGTACAGTACTCGATCGATTACTTATAATTTTTGAATTCAAATAACTTGAGATTAGCTTTTAAAAGAAAAAGCTTTAGAAAGGCCGCCATATTGAAACGGATGACCAAATTGAAAAATAATTTACGCCAAGCAAACTTACGGTACCTTGGTAGATTACACTATGACACTATATTTTAAGCTTTACCATAGTGTAATAACGCAAAGTAAACTTGATACCTTAAAGGGTAAACGAAGGGTAAATAATAGCTGTATGTTGTTCGGCCTTGTTTCGAGAATGTCTCTGCCGAATTTGGTAAAAATTAGTCGTCAAATTTGACAATGAGGAACAAACATCCGGGCAGATAAAAATACCAAGTACCAAAATAGTCAACTTTAAACAGGTCCTTGCTAGACTTGGTCAAAAACCATGATGCAACATATTTCGGGAAAATAGATTTTAGTTTTCTAGCCAGTAAGTTAAATGTGCAAAAAGTATTGTAGCTATAATCTGTGACACATATTCGCTGCAATCTTGTGTAAAGTTCAAGTGACTGTTTGACCTTCCAATTTATAAATAGATGGCATAGAGTCTTGAAATTAATTAAAAAACACAGTAGGCTAGGTCTGTTGTGTTTCATTCCTCTCTTCACTTGTTTAACAGTGCTGGCAATAGAGTGAAATATTACCAAGATGGAAAATACCTAGATTTCAACCAATCAAGTCTTATGTTAGGTTTTGATTAATTTTATATATTTTTATTTTAATAATAAGAATTTGTTTTTGAGCTGTATATTTTTCTTGGGCCAAATATTAACTTTTCTGTATCTGGCTGTGATTTATTTTCTTTTATCTTCTTCTATTTTAATAAAATGAAGAGTTTATTTGTCTTTCATTAGAGTTGCTCGATATCTATCGCACGCGGAGGCCTGAAATTTAAAAATTAGTAGCCCATGTGCGCGAAAATGTAATACTAAGAAGCTGTAATTTTAAAATTTTAATTTGATTTTTTACATTAATTAAAAACTGTGTCGAAATAAATACAATTAAGAGATTTTTTTTCTGTGTGTTTGAAGCAAAACATCATTGTCAGGGGTAGTCCATCACTCAATCCACGGGAATACCAGAGGTATTTCTGCTAAGTTTTGCAAAATAAAACAATTAAATTATTATGATCAAATTTATAGAAGTAATAAATGAACTATGGACAACAATTCAAAATCCATATTTAAACTAGAGTTTGTTGTACTTATTGACTTTTAATGCGTTTTTTGTTGTTGATAAAATCGATACTAATTAGAAAAGGATTAATTTAAATTTTGTTCGAATTTGAAGGTTTTTAATTTGATAGATTAAATAATTTTGCACAAATGGAATTATTTTTGTATGCCATAGGCTAGAGCATTGTTTTTAACCGGTGTTCCACGAAGTGTCAGCAGGTATGCCGAGGAAGATGGAGCAAGATTAAAAATAGGGGACAGTTGAAGAATAAAAATAGATCTTTTAAAATCCTCGATCAAGATTAAATTTTAAAATAATACAATTATTAGAATTCTAGTCATAGAAATTTAAACAGAATTTTAATAATAACATCTCTCCATAAAAAACTGATAGTGTGCCTTGAAAATTTGAGCGCCTTGTTGAGTGTGCCGTGAATTGAAAAGGGTTGAAAATTGCTGCCTTGAAAATTTGAGCTCAGTGTGCAGTGACAGTGTGGGCTATGGGATAGACAGCCAACTGGTAGAACATCCAGAAACAGTGTGGGCCAAGTGATAGACAGCCAACTGGTAGAACATCCAGAAACAGTGTGGGCTAAGAGATAGACAACCAACTGGTAGAACATCCAGAAACAGTGTGGGCCAAGAGATAGACAACCAACTGGTAAAACATCCAGAAACAGTGTGGTCCAAGTGATAGACAGCCAACTAGTAGAACATCCAGAAACAGTGTGGACTAAGTGGTAGACAGCCAACTGGTAAAACATCCAGAAACAGTGTGGGCTAAGAGATAGACAACCAACTCGTAAAACATCCAGAAACAGTGTGGTCCAAGTGATAGACAACCAACTGGTAGAACATCCAGAAACAGTGTGGGCCAAGAGATAGACAACCAACTGGTAAAACATCCAGAAACAGTGTGGACTAAGTGGTAGACAACCAACTGGTAGAACATCCAGAAACAGTGTGGGCAAAGAGATAGACAACCAACTGGTAGAACATCCAGAAACAGTGTGGTCCAAGTGATAGACAGCCAACTGGTAAAACATCCAGAAACAGTGTGGTCCAAGTGATAGACAGCCAACTAGTAGAACATCCAGAAACAGTGTGGACTAAGTGGTTTAGTAGAACATCCAGAAACAGTGTGGGCCAAGTGATAGACAACCAACTGGTAGAACATCCAGAAACAGTGTGGGCCAAGAGATAGACAACCAACTGGTATACAAAAGGAAAACAATTATTTGGAAGGCTGTGTGGGTCTAGTGACCGACCCGAATTGGACCAACTTCTAGAGGCCCGGTGTTTAGACGTTGAAGGCGCTAGTAAAAATGCATGAGGCGCCGATGTGACAATCTTCTTAAACTCCGAATAGATTTGATATTAAACATACAATATCACAACAGATATGAACAAAATAATAACTAAATATGGTTGTCAAAGGGTTAATACTGTGTATTATTCAAATCAATCCTTTAATAAGAAATTACCCGCCTCGGTGGCGTAGTTAGCTAACGCGCTTGTCGTGTTTAGCTCGACTGCTGAGGACGGGGAGATCGAGGTTCGAATCTCGGTTGGGTGAACTGGGGGTGGATTTTCCTAAATGGTTTTCCACTCTACCTCCACGCAAATGCGGGTTCACTCCCTCTAATTAAACCCTCCCGAATCCTAATCCATTAGCGTAATTAGTACTTAAAGCGTATAACCCGAACGGGTAGTAAGACGCGGTGCTAAATATTAATATTATTAATAAGAGATTATGCTTATTTAAAGCATGTCATGTAACTGAATTAAATAATATTATTAAATGTAATGTAAAATAATTATTATATTTAGTTTAAAAAGCTGTGACAAGATCTAATTGCACAAAGTAGGACTATATCATGTATCACAAAGTAGCAAGGCCCTACTGATGAGAAATGACAAATGGACTTTTATTATTTATATTGTTTGGATTATACTAAACAAAGATCTACAAATCAGCGATAGCAAAACTTGAGATGAATTTGTAATTAGTTTGTTAAAAATACTATGTTCAGAGATTAAATATCAACTACTCCTTCAGAAACTACGAGGGTTAATTAATGTATTCCGAATTTAGTTTGGTTTACAAATACAACCTAAAACTTTCAAAATTGATTGGTTTCTTGACATAGTTCTTGGCTTTACTTATATTTGAGAAAGAGTCAGGCTGAATATAGATAATAATATATTTACTACTATATTATTTCTGTTGTCTATTTGAACCCAGTTGTTTCGTTTTTCTTCACTCGGTTATTATTTCTATTGAAATGATCAATTTTTATGTTATTATTAAAGTTTGTAAATCGATTTGGACATCCCAAATTACATCGATTTTTCTTTCATATTATGACGCTTTTTCTTGATTTGTTGTAACAAAATTTTACATATTTAAATAAACCTGTGCGAATCCATTATTTGTAATTTAAAATCGAATCCATATCTTGGCTAACATACTAAAATCGAATCCGAATTAAATCTCATGCCTAAAAAATGTTCTATCTGAATCTGATTGAATCTCCTGCAAAATTTACTATACTGAATCGAATCCTAGTCGAATCCCACGTTTAAAAAATATCAAACATTTTATTTTAAAATAGGTTCAGATCTGAATAGGTTAATTTATTTTATTTATGTTTATTATAATAATGTTTCAAATCGTATTTGGGTTTAATAGTATTTTACTATGACAAATTTCCGAATCCAATCCACTAATAAAATATTTCAAAAAGTGTTTATCAACATTTTAAACAACTTTTAGGTTCATTAAAAATATAATAGATAGCACTATCTCAAAAAGTGAGAAATCAAATCACTCCCCCTTTTAAATTGTAGCGCCTATTACAAGATATCCACTGTCGCAAACAATAATTATTGTCCCCCACGTCATTCCTTCACAACCTGGAGCTCAAGCTAATTTCTCTCTTCACTCTACCACGCAAACTGTTTCTGGTATAATTACATTCATTTCCTAAATAGGTAGGTTTAAATTATAGATTCAAATTTTGAGCTAGGCCCATCAAATTCGAATCTAAGATTTATTTAAATTCAAGATTTCAAATCGAATCCGAATGTTCCAATATTAATATTAAAATTTCGAATCTAATCCGAATCTTACTAGGATCCTCAGGTGACCTGGTGGTCTAGGGGGTAAGGTGGCAGGCTTCTGTGTTGGGGGTCCAGGGTTCAATCCTCGGTCCCGGCACATATTTATCTGATTGCCAAACCCTTCTTTTACCTCTGACAAGACGTGTATTAATCACAACTTGTGAATGTGGGGAATGACAGGCCTCCACCGAGGTTCGGATCCCACGTTAAACTGTAGGTCCTCTATTTCATCTCACAATCACCCTACCATTATACATTAGCGTAAGTGCGTATAACCCGAACGGGTAGTAAGACGCGGTGCTAATAATATTAATATTAATAATAATAATAATAATAATAATAATAGGATTCAAATTTTGATTCTAAATTTCGAAGGTTCGTAAGATTTATATTTAAGCAAATGGGGTTTATAAATTCCTGCAGTGGGGTTAGGGGTAGTAGGAGGGGAGTAATTTCTAGGCGGTCCATAGTTTTAAACCCATGCCGATCCTTATATTCATATTGTATTAACTTATCTGTCCCTTGAGCCACTCTTAACTGGATTTATATCGATGCTTGTCTATCGTCGACCACTTGGTTGTCTATCACTGTCCTTCTAGGCCTGTATGTGATGTCTATCAGTTGGTTTTCTCGTGTCGGCCATTTGGCTAAAATGGCTCACGATAAAATAAAGTCGAGATATACCAACAGTGCTCTTTTTTACTTAACAACTATATATTTTGAGTTTCATTAATATAATTTTTTTGTGAAAATTTGAAATTATCTCACTTTCAACGAGCTTTTAATCATAATTGCGGAGCTATGAGAATGGACTGGATGAAAAAGGGCTCTATATTTTGCCCTCCCCTAACAAATACCGTGATTTTTGATTGGCTTACAACATTATATTTTAAGCAACTTGAGAACTTGCACCGAGCTTTCTTCTTTACCTTGAGATAAGAAGAAGTTATGGAGTTTCTTTCCCCTCTTTTTTTATCACCGGCTCTCACTATTCGGTCAGGTTATAAGCCTATGTACTAATTACACTAATGGCTTAAATATTAGGAAGGTCTAATTAGGAGGAAGTGCACCCGCATTTGTGTTTAAGGATAGTGGAAAACCATTTAGGAAAACCCCTCTCAGTGCATCCGACCGGGATCGAGCCCTGATCTCCCCGTCTTTGGCAGTCTAGTACAATACGTGATTAGCACGTTAGACCACATGACCACCGAAGTGGGTTTCTTTCTTAAGGACATGACAAAGGGTAATTGTAGGTTCAGAGCGAAAGGGAGTTTAAGATTACAAATAAGAGAAAAGTAGTTCCAGGAAACGACAGAGACCATTGAATTCTAAGCCATATGCCCTGACAGCGCTTAATACTTCCTCGCTGAGCGAGGCGGCCGCCTTGATTGTATAATAATTATTTGACATCCTTATAATTATAAGCTATTTATCGCATCAGTGGGCACGAGGACTAACTGTCCGGCTCATCTAGTCTGGTATGCTGTTGGTAAGGAGGTTGGAATTTGAATCCAAGCCGCGTGTAGTGAGGGGTATTATTTCTAAATGTTTTCCCACTGTCCCACCACGGAATTTTGTCTGTAGATTTCTTCTAAATTATACACTCCACGCCCCTACTCCATCAACATGCGGATAGCCCAGACGAACCACCTGGTGGAAAAGTAAATCAAGTCACTTGATTGCATTAATCTGTGACCCGACAGCTGATTTGTTGGTAACGTTTCAAAGAGTTAGTCTTGGTTGATGGTCTGCATTAGGTTGGTGCTATGAGAGGCGATAGAGTTACATGTGGTGCATAATAATGGTGTCAGTTCAGCTCCATCAATGAAGCTAGAAAGTGAGTGCTTGATAGAGAAAGTGCACAGCACTTACAGAAGATAAGGTCCACTAGAGCAATCAACCAGACAACGGATCTAAAAAAAACACAGATTTCTGTTCGTTTTTACAAACCTCCGTCATCAAATACCATTAGGTAATAATTCAGTACAAACTAAGAACTATAGTATGATTTTGGTAGTAAGAACAGTAGACGTAAGTTACTAAAGCTACTAAAACAATTTTAATAAATTCATACATCAAGTCATATTAGCTGCAGCTGTCAATTTTTATATATAAATATTATCAATACATATAGAATAAAACAAACAATAAAGTGAAATGTTATCAATGATGGCGCAAAGAAATGTCTTTGAATTCTCTAAACTGTTCTACCAACAAAAATCAGGCTATATATTTCTAATTAAATAAAGCAGCTGAAAATATTTGATAATGATCTAGGTGACATGATGTGAAAAGGACCAAAAACAACGATACTATCATGAGTCTCAAACTTAAATTAGCTTGTAAGTTACAACTTTTTGAATAATAGATAATGGCGGGATTTAGTCATATTCAATACTTTGTATTTGAGTTGTTGAGTACCAGATAAAACTATTCCACAGCCTTACACAAACAACTGATAAAATAGAATATGGTCGGATGCGGCCTGCAGGACTATTTTAACAGGCTTGCATTTTTTTTTTGCATGAAATATGGCCTCATGTAAAATTACTATACGATTATTAAACCTTTAAATGAATAGTTATTGATCATTAAAGGTTTATTTTTGTATGATGATTGGAAAAGATTGCGATGGTAGCCTCTCTTTAATAAACTCCTTAAGTGTAGCTTCTGATATTGGCTATATACTTAAGTAATTCTAGGTGTAGCTATTGATACTGAATATATGTTTATCCATATGTACCAGTGACAAAGCTAAACTACAGTAATTATACAAAAATAAACATTTAAGGATCTGTATATATATATTTATATTTATCGCTACATGTCATAGAGATATTTTACTGTCACCCTCTTCGGTGACCAAATGGTCTAAGGCATCACTCTCATGTAAGACTAGATTGCCGATGACAGAGAGAACGGGGTTTGAATCCCGATCGGGTGTACTGGAGGTAATTTTTACAAAATGGTTTCCACTCTTCCTTCACAAAAATGCGGATACACTTCCTCTAAATTCAACCTTCCTCATTCCTAGTTTAGTAGCGTGATTAGTACAAAAGCGTATGACCCAAACAGGTAGTAAGATTTGATGCGAAAAACAACAACTTTATTGTCCACTGTACAATAATACTATTATAATAAAAGCATGACTATAGGATGCTACGCTAGTATTAATAGAAATTCATAAATTGCTATGCTCTATATGGAACATTAGGCATTACCTCAAGAATAGGAGGAAGGTGTTATAATACCCTATTTTCAAAATGGGAGATAAAACAGAATTAAATGAATATAGAGGTATCTCAATACTACCAACATACTATAAAATGTTATCTACCAACATTTTCTTGAGATTGACGCCATATGCAGAGTAAATAAATGGGGATCATCTGTATAAATTTCGACGAAATAAATCAACAACGGATAAGATTTTTACTACTCGTCAAATATTAAAAAGAAAAGTGGGAATACAACATGACGGTTCATCAACATATTCTATATACAACAAGACGGTTCATCAACATATTCTATATACAACATGACGGTTCATCAACATATTCTATATACTACATGACGGTTCATCAACATATTCTATATACAACATGACGGTTCATCAACATATTCTATATATAGATTTTTTAAATGCCCAAGATTAAAGTAAAAGAAATAAATTATATTAAATTTTAGTTAAGTTTGGGATACCCTAAAAACCATTTTGCTATGCTAATTGAGGTATGTTTAATTGACTGATAGGCGTGGCACGGTACAGGTTGGATCTTATTAAGCAAATACTTGTAAAATATATTCCGAGTTGAAACAAGGAGATGCGCTTTTTCCATTACTCTTTAATCTAACAAATCTAACAATAGAGTACGCAATTAGAGTAATGTAAGAGAGTAGGGAAGGGTTGACGTTAAACAGTACAATGCAGCTATTAGGATACACAGATGATTTATCTTTGTGGGCAGTAGTAAGGTAGGTGTGGCAAGAAATGCAGAAATTTTATTAGAGGCTAATAAGGAAATAGGTTCAGAAGGCAAAGCTGAAAAATCTAAACATATGATCATAGATAGAACAGATTGGGAACGATATTTCAGAGATTACTTCGAACAATATATCATTTGTCAGGGTAAATTAGTTTAATTATCGAGGAAAAAATTGAACTATCAATAACAATATTAAATTAGAAATTAGGAAAATTATGCAGTCAGGAAATGCATGATATTACTCTGTCAGTAAGTTGTTGACAACTCGCCTGCTGTCAAGGAATGTAAAACTCAGAATATACAAAACAATAACTTAACCGGCTGTTCTTTAAATCTGTGAAACGTGGTCTCTTAACTTACATGACAAAACCAATTTAGGATGTTGGAATACAAGGTGCTCAGAAATATATTTGGTCCACAAAGACATAAGGCTACAAGGTAGTAAAGGAGGTTACATGATCATGAGTTACATACCCTATAGCTATAACAAGACATTAACAGGATGATCAAGTCTCGTAGATTACGGTGGGCAGGACATGCAGTGCGAATTGGGGATTCTAGAACCTTGTTCAGAGTACTGGCTGGTACACCCAAAGGGAAGACCATTGGGAAGACCTAGACGCAGATGGGAGGATAACATTAGAATGGACTTGAAGGAGATAGGATGTAATGAGGTGGACTGGATAGAACTAGCTCAAGATAGAGATAAAGTGTAATGAGGTGGACTGGATAGAATTAGCTCAAGATAGAGATAAAGTGTAATGAGGTGGACTGGATAGAACTAGCTCTAAGATAGAGATAAAGTGTAATGGGGTGGACTTGATAGAACTAGCTCAAGCTAGAGATGAAGTGTAATGAGGTGGACTGGATAGAACTAGCTCAAGATAGAGATAAAGTGTAATGAGGTGGACTGAATAGGATAGAGATAAAAAGTAATGAGGTGGACTGAATAGCACTAGCTCAAGCTAGAGATGAAGTGTAATGAGGTGGACTGGATAGAACTAGCTCAAGATAGGGAAATGTGGCATACTTTTTAAGTGCGGGAATGAAGTTTAGATTAAGTAAGTATAGAATGCATAGGCCCAAAAAATACTAAAAAAAATAAAGGTAATTTTATCTGATGAATGACAACAAGGAAGGATTTAATACACAGAGTAAGAAAATTAACGATTTAATTCAAGAAAAAGATAAGCTTAATATTGAAACCAGCAATGATTGTAGTAAATATTTAGCGTTTGAGAGGTATAATCAAATCGTGTTTAAGGTAAAAGAAGTTATTATTATTATTATTATTAGCACCGCGTCTTACTACCCGTTCGGGTTATACGCACTTACGCTAATGTGTAATGGGTAGGGTGATTGTGAGATGAAATGAAGGACCTACAGTTTAACGTGGAATCCGAACCACGGTGGCGACCTGGCATTCCCCACATTCACAAGATGTCTTGTCAGAGGTGAAGGAAGGGTTTGGCAATCAGATAAATCTTTGCCGGGACCGAGGATTGAACCCCGGCCGCCAGCATAGAAGTCTGACACCTTACCCCTAGACCACCAGGTCACCTAAAAGAAGTTAAAACATCTGAAAACAAAATATTTGTAACATCAAAGTAATATAGAAGGAGGTCATTGTGAGGCGAAACAAAGTAATAGATCTTGATACTAAAGTGAAAAAGAAAATATGTTTGATGTCTTTGAAATCACCCCCATACAAATGTTCGTAAGAGAACAAGATATAATAATCAACATTTGATTAAATTTTTCTCATTAAGGATTTGGATAGACAATAGGACAATAGGATTTTTCCACCATATGTTTATTCGTTATCTTCGCTTAGCACCGCGTCTTACTACCCGTTCAGGTTATACGCTTATGTACTAATTATGCTGGTGGTTTTAGGGTTGAGGAGGGTTTTACCTATTGGAAGTGTACCAGCATTTACATAGATAGAGAGTGGAAAACTATTGTGTTAAAATCACCCTCAATAAACTCGGCCGAGAGTCGAAATTCGATTTCCCTGTCATCGGCGATCTAGTCTAACAAGCGAGTAACGTCTTGGACCATGCGGCCACCGAAGCGAGTTTTTTATTTTCACTAGGGATGGGGTATTTAGGCAAAATGCCCCAACAAACTATTTTCTGAGATTCATATGAAAAGCAATCATTTTTTTTATCACAAAAGCTTATATTTGCCTTTTTTTTAATCAAATTTTCTAAAACTACTTTTATGTCATATGTAGCTCATAAAAATATATTATAAAACTAAAAGTTCAACTTTTAAGACATAATATTTATCCATGTGGCTAGTTTTAATACACAATAAACATTATTTATAAAAATGTAACTGCATTGAAGTGTGGTGTTGGATGACCTATGTAGGTTAACTTCCTACTTTAAACGGAAGACACTTTGATTTCTATTGATTTTAATAAAGTATATTTAAACCGGCTTCTCTCAATATTCATAAAGAAAGATTACCTATCAAAGTATACATTATAATGTTTGATTATTTATTCCTGTTCTGGAGACCGAGTTAAAGAATGTTGGAACGCTACCAGAACAGCTCTTTAACTTTATAGACCTATGTGGTTGTGCAATCAGTTCCAGTCGAGGAAGAAAACAAGATGAAGGGATCAGTTGTCCCATCCATTGTGGCAAACCATAATAATTCACAATGTCAAGTGGATTTAATCGAAATGCAGACGGAACCAAATGGAGACCTTTGCATTATACTCAACAATCATGGCCCCTTCAAAAAAAGTACTTTATTCAAGCCACTTAAAGCAAAAACAAATTAAGTTGCCTATTGTCTAATTGATATATTTTTTGTTATTTTGGAGCACAATTTTTGGCAATTGAAAAAAAGTGCCAATTATAATTATTCATAATCTATCACAAGCGTATCCAAGTCTAAGAACTTGTCCATGGTAAATCTAATCCCGTGAGGCTAACGTGTCAGGATGGCTTACCGAGAAGGAAAGGCAACAGCAAATAACGGTGGGCCTCGTTTTGATCGTGTTCATTGAAAAACTAGTGTATAACTAGATATAGGATTTAGATCTAATTGAAAGAGTTTAGAAAAATGTCCTCGTTCTATAAATAGCCTAAATACTACTGAGTCTTCCTTATTGGAACATTACGTGTTAGAAGATATAATACTAATCTTATTTTATAAATAACTTAACGATGGTAAATTTTGAAAATGTATCAAAAGTTGATTAGCTAGAGATGGGGGCTATAAACATTTGAGCCACAAGATTTGATTATCACGGAGAATAAATTTGTTTTAACTTATTTTTATTTTTAAATGTACAAGGGGGTGCTGATAAGTCATTGGCTTTCCCTATTTGACCCATAATCTGAGTTAAAATTCATGTATTATGTGAATCTTCTTTGTTTTCAATGTTTCTCATTCAAATTTCAGAATATTATTTCGTATTTTTAATTTAAAAAATTCAGGTATGAAGTGAAAATGCCAGTGAACAGCAGAGCTTTCATGACAAAAAAGTGAGAATGTTGTATAACCATACAACCATCACCACCAACTACCATACAGCACATTTGGACAAGCTCAGGCAGGAAGTGGTCTCCAAACGTTGTGGAAAGCTTTCAAGAGGATGGTTGTTTCTCCAAGACAATGGCTCTCCTCACACAGTTGACATTGGCTGATCTACGTTTTGAAGTGTTCATACATCTGATATGCTCACCTAACTTAGCCACTTATGACAATATATATCAACACCGCATCTTCTGAATATAGCCTGTTCCTTAACTTCAAGAAAAATCCGAAGGGAAGAAGATTGTCAAGCTTTGAGGAGAAAAAAGCTGCTGTTGATGACTGATGTGGTATCTATAGAACACAGTGATGCCAAGTGTAATATCTAATAAATTAATGCTATAGCCTACAACAATTAAGTATATATATGAAAGTCCAGGATTGGAGGATGAACTATTATAATTACGGAAACCAGCCGTTACTGAATTATACTCTAATAAATTTAAAAATCACACTTAGGACCTAGAATTATCACAGGAAAAAAAACAAAAGTAAGGGAATAATCACAGCTAGTTTGGTCTTGAAGAGGGAAAGGAGAATAAAGCTACAAGTACAAGATCAAAACATACATGATAAACCGGATGGATGTTTTAAATAAGTATACCTAGTCCCCTACAGGGTTATTACAAATGAAATATGCAGTTTCAACATTATATAAAAACAAAACTATTCTAGATATTGATACTCATGATGCACCGTTTTATAAGAAAACTCTGGAAGTGTGTTACAGAAACTTAAAGATGTTTGATATATGCACCCTTAGTCACATGGCATATATCAACGTGGAAGTCAAATTCTTGCCAAACACGCATTCACATAAACATATTCAATAACTAGAGCAATAACTGTTGTTTTGTTATCAGCTAAATCAACAGGAGATGGACAAAGACCAAAGTAAACGCTGTGATGGGAACAAGGGCTTAGAAAGGAAATTTTTCCGTGGAGAGGCGGGTGGGGGATTCCACTTGAAAGTTAACGTGATAGTGTATATTATTTTTTCCTTTCTTCCGGCACGAATGATCACAAAGGCATTCAGCTATTTACACAAGTGCGCTGTCTACACGTCCGTTTTGTGGGGTCAACCAATATGGGAACTCTGTGTACGGCTTAGCTATAGCAAGCATACCAACGCCATTGGGAAATCCTTGGAGTCGATGTCAGGCACATCACAGTCCATAGAGCATCTTAACACCAGGTGATGGATGGAGACACCAAGAAATAGTCAGATGGTTTGAGGTCCATCCAAAGCAATAAAACCATACATTAAATGAAATAATTAATTTATGAAGCCATTTGAATGCAAACGAAGAAGCGGCTTGGCAGAATCCTCCTTAGAAAATGTAACCTTAAAGTTAATATAAAGATAGAAGGATTTGGTAGATACATTAGGTGGAATGTACATACTCATATCAGCTGATGAGGTGGAAACGCATTTAGCCAGTATCCTTTTATGTGCTATATGTGTGCCTACACTTAAATGTAGAACGTACAGTATAAACTTACACGCGGTCTAAACGTGGAGTTGAAACTAAATATCAATTCGTATGTATTCATATGTTGCAACCTATATGAATTAATCAGCGATTAAAGAGAAAATACCAACACAGTATTGGAAATGCAAGCTGAAAAAAATATTAACTTTATCAGTCAAAAACTATTCCCCATGAATTTGGAGAAAAATGTTGTATTTACAGTTTCATAGGTTTATAGAGTATGACTTTCCCTAATACATATTTTGGTCATGGTTTTAAAAGTGAGTTAATCTGACTTGTATGGATTGAGAACCAAATAAGGGGCACTGCAAATACCTTATAGACGCAGTGAGATAATTTTAGCAGATGCCAATAATATCTAACATGATAGGGGAAATTGCCACATCCATTGGGAACAATCTTGAAATATTCATAAACTGTAACAACTTAAATGTGATATTAGGTTTCAGCTGTTTGACATGCATATTCTATGATCACTAGTTATACCAGTACAAGAGTTACAAACTCACTAGATATGTAAACACTTAATTCCAAATGCCTAAAACTAACAAGAAACTAAAGGTGACTAAATAATTGTTTGAAATCAAGCACAACTAGTATACAATTTTATGCCCAGCATGGAATTTAGGCAGGGCTGTCTCAAAATGTATTTGTATTTCCATCTTCAACAATGCTGGTAGAATGAGTCTGTTGGCAGAATTGGTGTGTTGACAACTTACAGAATCCACTGAACGTGATGAATCCAGCCACCATCAGCACCGGGTGCAGGTTGAACTGCTGGGAGGGATTCTCTGTCCATGCGAAGCCCTTCCTGTAGTAGAGGACCCAAAAGAGGGTAAGAGTGAGGGATCCGAGGAGGAGCAGGCTTGCCAACACTACCACCAGCATGTACTCGAACCAGTTCCCACACGCCCACTCGTTCTCATCCTCATAGTGTCTGTGTCTGAAACAAAACACATTCACATGTTATCAACACTATCTACGTAGTCCAGAGATGGTTACTCGGTATACTAAGCACAGCTTTAGAATATTTTGAATATGAATGTGGTCTAAAATACATTAAAGAGTGTAACTTTTTTTCTTCTTCAATGGCCCTGAAGACATTTACTTCAAACATCCAGGAGCAACCCCCGGTTAACTTCCAATGCCGCCATGTGTCCAGTCCAGTTTTTAAACCACTTAACCTTGTTCTGACCAATAGAGAATCTCATCTGAGGTACAAGTGAGAACACATTTTGTCCGTACCTGCATCGACATCTTTATATTTAACCGTAAATTAAACAACCACTTTTACAAAGAAAAGTTTTCTGAGTTTAAGTTTGGAATATGATTAAATTTGCAATTCACCCGTGCCAAATAACTGACACGGCAAATAATAAATACGCGTTCTAAAGTTTGTTTGGCAAACCATACGATGTGAAAATGGAACCTTGCGCATCAAATAAAGTCGATATTTCGTGTAGGCGTGCCCGAGCAGAAGTACAAATAAATTTACGGGAGCCCTGAGCTAGTTTTGTACCACACACACCATTGTACCGTTTTGACATAATATGCTGAGATGTGGTCTCCCACTGATCGCCCCCATATCCTGAGTTCTAAGTTTTACTCGCAGTATGAAACGATAGCGAATATGATGAATATGACTGATGCGATAGCGGAATACACTGTAATTGTCTTATATATACATGTGTATGTGCGTTATTTTTACTTACCTACTCCAAACATATCTTACTAAGTTATTTTAAAGGCATGTACGCACTGACACACACACGGAATGACAAACCTAACGTCGAAGTGAGCAATATGTTGCAACATTTCAGCAAGCCTGCAACAAAAGCGCGTAACATTTCTGCAATCCACCCGATGTCGCTTTTTTGGCAAACCACAACGAGTTTTGTGCGTTATTTGGGAAATAGGGACCATTGTATACTATTGTTGAAGAATGACGCGTGGAACAAAATAGCATCTGATTTGTCGGCACACACATCATTATGAAATATATTTATTGTGCGGACATGGTTTCTCTTAAAATCGTATTTCTTTTTGCGAATTGTGGTCCCATTAAATTCCGAAGTCAATCATAATCATCAGAATGCATTCTGGTAAAATGATGAGAGTATACTTTCAATTCTTGATGTCACAATTATTTTAATAAGCTAACCTCACTCACTAGACACTGATCTGCTACTAAGTTATACAAATTAGTTTACCACCATTGTATTTTAATAAGCTCTTCCTTCACCTCTGACAAGACGTGTATTAATCACAACTTGTGAATGTGAGGAATGCCAGGCCTCCACAGTGGTTCGGATCCCACGTTAAACTGTAGGTCCTTCATTTCATCTTACAATCACCCTAACATTACACATTAGCGTAAGTGCGTATAACCTGAATGGGTAGTAAGACGCGGTGCTAATAATAATAATATAAAGCGTTATTTGATCTATATATTCACGTATTCATACGTAAGGTCATGCGATCCTCATCACTTTTGATATTTTAAATACCTATGAAATAGCAGTTATAATATGTTATCATTGCTGACCGAAAAAGATGTGTTTGTATTTTCTAAATGTCGATTCTTATGAAGATCAAATTAGCTATAGTTGGCATTTATAGAAAAGTAAAATTCTATCTCTAAAAAAATAATGGGCTTTTAAAATAATGGAGTTATTTTACCCGTGAGTTTGATCATTTGCTAATGTCCAACGTTTAGAAGCTAGTAGAATTATTTAAAGTCAAACAATGTTAGTAATGTTTAATTAGCTGGAAAGTGAATCAGGTAACGTGGACAAAGAAACGTGTAGACATTCTTTTCCAAACAACAAATTGTTCGAAAAATGTGTTTATGCCAGTAACATTCAGAATTATCGTCGACAGTAAATAATTAAGATAGTGGTATATCAGAAATAGCACCACATCAGAATAGGCTGCGAGTACTTGCAATAAAAGTTTGCTGGAGCTA
Organism: Timema monikensis; assembly: GCA_902151445.1. NCBI lineage: Eukaryota > Metazoa > Arthropoda > Insecta > Phasmatodea > Timematidae > Timema > Timema monikensis. The sequence continues at coordinate 37,261 of CABFVZ010001768.1, read as the reverse complement.
CAAAATAAAGTGTAAGAAGAGGCCCGGTGTTCGCGAGACGTGGACATAGGAATTATAGCTTTGAAGTCGTCTAGAGATCGCTTCGTCCCGCTGTAGTCGGTATTTCACCTTCGCACCAAAGGGAGCAATAGGGTGGGGAATCAAAGGACCAAGCACTGTCGCGGGTCAAGTTAGATTATTTTATTTTTCTGGAATAATACACTAATGATGAAAATTATGCGTTGCATCAATGAGCGCGACGGAACTGTAGCGTTTATCGTATAAAAGCTACGAAATT
>CABFVZ010001768.1:0-36043 GCA_902151445.1 Timema monikensis | reverse complement strand
TTATGTAGGCACCCACTAAGAAAGGATCTTAGAAAATTCCACCCCAAAGGGGTCAAAATAGGGGATGATAATATGTATGAAAGTCCGTCATTTTGAAAGTTACATAAACAAAATTTTGTATTTCGGTTATTGACGTAAAACAAATAAATACGTGTTTCAGGAATTTTGGAAATTTTATTTAATAGGGGATGAAAAAGGGGGTGAAAGTTTGTATCGGACTTGCATTATTTTTGATTTGAGGTCAAGTTATGGTCTTCAAACGTAATATTTTAAATTAATCTGTAAATACATAAGTATATTTTCGTATTTGTATATAATCAACTTCCACGCGAGCAAAGCCGCGGGCAACAGCTATCTAGTATATATATATATATAATATACTTCCTTCTAATTGGGGGGGATTGTTAAAAATAAACAATTGGTATTGTTCTTCTAATATACACATATGTTCATTTTTATAAAGTTAGCTCATTTCTTAATATTAACCTTTTTTGATTATAATATGAATCAAAATAAATTATTTCATATCTTATGTTAATGCTTCTCTTCTCTTATAGCAGACCGGTATAGGATCTAATTGAATGAAATATTATTATTATTATTATTATTATTATTATTATTATTATTAGCACCGCGTCTTACTACCCGTTCGAGTTATATGCACTTACGCTAATGTGTAATGGTAGGGTGATTGTGAGATGAAATGGAGGACCTACAGTTTAACGTTGAATCCAAACCACGGTGGAGGCCTGGCATTCCTCACATTCACAAGATGTCTTGTCAGAGGTATAGGAAGGGTTTGGTAATCAGATAAATCTTTGCCGGGACCGAGGATTGAACCCCGGCCGCCAGCATAGAAGTCTGACACCTTACCCCTAGACCACCAGGTCACCCTGAATGAAATAGGTCCCGTCCTCAACCCTGATATCGGCTAAATTTTGAGTCCTCTAAATAATATTTATATAGTGGGTTCATGGAAGCAGAATGATCTATATGCCGGAGTACGGCCTATTTATCATATGACGGTCCTATCGGCTACTCTGCTGTTATTGTTTATTTGTTTTTGGTATTTTATATTTAAATAAAAATATTGTGTACCCGCCTTTATTATCTGGGAGAATAAGGGGGGTGTTACAGAACGAGGAATGGAGCTACCAAAGTGTGGTCACTCGGTTAGTAAAATGACAAGTACCTTTCATATCATATCAACTCTAATATCAATTAATAACATTAAATGGACTATTGTAATCAGGCATGAAGTGATCAACAATGTATTCTTAAAAATAAAGTGAATGAAATGTTTTAGTTCTAAGAAAAGATTGTAGAGATCCTATTGGTTGACAATGGTGTTGTTCCCCCTCCGAGCTGTCGGTCTATAACTATACAGCATGTGGGTCCATTCAACAAGTTGTGCAGCTGCAGTCTCTTCAGGACAACCGTCTTGGAGCAATTCATATTTAAATAATTTATTTTACATCGCGTCTTAAAACCCATTCGTGTTTCACGCATTTTAACTACCCTAATGAAATGTGGGTGAAAAATGTATTATTATTATCATTATTTAGCACCGCGTCTTACTACCCGTTCGGGTTATACTCTTTAAGTACTAATTACGTTAATGGATTAGGAATTGGGAAGGTTGAATTAGAGGAAGTGAATCCCGACCGAGATTCTAACCTCGATCTCCCCGTCCTCAGTAGTAGAGCTCAACCCGACTATCGCGTTAGCCAACTACACCACCGAGGCGGGTATGAAAAAAGTAGAATTTAAAAGAAATTTACTCGAAATGTATTCTTTAAATCAATAAATGACACCTGGACACGTAAGTCAAACCCGGGACCTTTGGCTTAGTACGCCAATACTCTAACCACTGAGCTATCCAGGAATTGATCTGCGCTCAAGGTAATAATTCACTCATATTTTAAGGCAGAATCTGTGATGGAGGTGCAGAAATCGTCAGTTACATACGAGTGATCAAATAAGATCATGAGCTATAAAATAACACAGCCACCATCAACTCTGGAGGGCTATATGTTGTCAATAGTTCGATTACAGCTGTAAGAATTCCGTATCATGACGGAATAAAATATGGTCAAGCTATTATATCTGTTAGTTACGGTTATAGCCGTGTGTCCGGGTGTAATTATTCAATTAAAAGAATCTGGTGTTTAGATGCGGCTTACTAACTAACAAATATAATAGCTTGGCTATTTAATCCATATCCGCATTTCTTTGGAGAGGAATTAAGGAATCATTTAGCAAAAAACACACCCACAGTACAACCAGTCGATATTTGAGTCCCGGCCTCACCGTCAGCGACCAAATATACAAGATAAATCTGACATTCTATCAATTTGCTCACTAAAGTGAATTTAAACTATTTAATGCAAGGAAACAGGAGAATTATAAGTGTAAAATATTCACCCCGAGTGTAAAAAACATGTCTTGTCAGTGTAGCTGGTGAGGATAGAACGTGGTTATACCGAGTCAAAGTCATGCATATTATTACACTCAACTATAAATATCAGTTATTGTTTAGCCAAGATAAAATTAAGCGTTAAAAAATTATTGTTTGTTGAAAGCGAATGTACTGTCCTTGAAAGTTAGTTAACACTAGCCATATTATGATACTTGGGACATCAGCTCCCAGCTTGATATGGTTGTATATTCACCCTTCTTCCTGTCAGCAGAGCCATCTTGTGATACTTGGGACATCAGCTCCCAGCTTGATATGGTTGTACAATCACATCACCCTTCTTCCTGTCAGCAGAGCCATCTTGTGATACTTGGGACATCAGCTCCCAGCTTGATATGGTTGTACAATCACATCACCCTTCTTCCTGTCAGCAGAGCCATCTTAATATCTGTAATATCAGTGAGGATATCACTGTCGGCTAGCAGCTGAGGTCTCGACGTGGGAGCGCCATTCAGTATTCGCAACATTCACTTCTATTAAGAGTCCATCGACACTAGTCAGGATACTCCACTGGGCCTCTCTTCTTTCTACAAAGTGCTCTAAAGGGAACATTTCCTATTAAGGTCATTCGAGAGTGAATTTTTAACACGTGTATAATTAGTTAAAAGCTGCTATAAATAGAAATTCAATTATTTCAAATCATCGCAGTTCGTGAATTATGACCGGTCAAGCTTGATATTTAATGCTTTTCATATACCAATGTTATGATGAAGTAATTAATATATAATACTGAAATTTAGTAAGAAAAAACTTTCATATGAGGTGCAAACAATGACATATTTATGATATATTAAAATAAAATATCTTTTTATATAAAACCACCTTAAAAGTGATAAAATTATATAATCCATAATTATATACCTATAAATAACTTACTGTTCTTTTTAAAACCCAATGTTCTGATTATATCTACTTTTGTAGGGCACAGTGACGTCATTTAGAATTAACTCTTTTTTTTTAAATCTAACTCTACTCGTTAATTGTATTAATGTGTAGGAATTAATTATTGCAAATATAGATTTGAAATGTCGGATTTCCTCAAATTTCTTGCTTGACTGTAGCGGTCGGAGGGACATAAACTTGCAGAACATAATATGCCGGTCTGAGGCAGAGGGTAAGATAATCTCAATTAACGAACCACCAAGGTCGTTGTTGCTGGAATGAGCCAAGACACTGCTACTTGTTATCTTTCCCAACATAACCCCCCTCACACCACCTATGCTAAATTCCCTTCCATGATGCTATAAATTCACCTTACTGTAGTCACAGCCAAGGTATAGTCCAACAAATGCTTAATTGACCATTTTTATCAGTTTACAAATACTTAACACTCTGAGTACTACAAAATAAGGTTATGTGGATTTTATCAGACGCTTATAGCCGGGCAGAGTGTCTGGTTTTGTCACAATTCTCTAATGTCCATCAAGAGGTGTTAAATATCCATAACAATGCTCCATCTATTGCAGAATTGTAGAAAGATAATTTTGAATTATTCAACATGATCTACTTTGTTTGGTGATGAAGCGCCTCTTTCTATTTCAGGCATGCTCTAAAGAATGTTGAGGATTACTGTTACCAAAGAGGAATTTCTTTGAGCCCGTTCGAGTTCCTGCATTTTAACTGGTTTAATCCTCCCTTAGAAAAATATCCCTTTATTCTATGGTAGAGTTCCTATTCTAGAGGAGATTGAATTCTTCCACTGAGGGGTTAGAGGGAGATGATTTCCTCCATTAGCGCGAGGGGAAAGGGTTGAGTTCCTCCATGAAAACTCAAGGAAACGATTGTGTGTAATCAAAGGGCGATAGCTTAGTACAAACCTAACTTTCAATTCTCCATAATTTATATATAATATTTATGATTTCTACTCAACAAAACTTAACCTAACCTTTCATACGCTGATGAATAATTGCTTTATGATAGGAATACCATATCAGAAACTACCCTATACCTGTGCTAGCTGGAGGGGTGAAGGGGTTCTGTGCTAATAAGCTAATATTTAAATGTACTGGATTTTTAAATACTCGTTTGGATGAATATATCTTGGAAGATTTTTTTCACATTACAATAAATTCTGATAACTTTTAGATGAGTTTAATCAAGTATTTTACTCTCAAATTAAATTATAATACAAAATAAACAACAGAGAATTATCTATTTTCTTTAAAGTCATCTAATGTAAGATTCAATAATTGCAACGCTGTCAGTAGTAAGTGTAGTCTTAGAGTTTGAGGTGGGGATGTAGGGGACGCGTGAAAAGACCGGTGTTTTTGCAATTTTTAAATCAAAACTTTTTAAGCCTAAGTAAATAGAATATTGCTTCAGTACAAACAAAGGGTTTAATTTTCTTCGCATATGATATAAACAGTTGTTGAATATCTGTTAGCAAAGCGGCATTTGATGGAAACTTTTTAAATGAAGAGATAAATTTGTAATTAAATGCCAGGACACCCTTGACAGATATTCAAAAACTGTTGATAGCACCATTTGGAGAAAATTAAATTCTGTGTTTGTTCTGAAAAAAATATTTGGTTTATTTTGATATAAAAACTGCAAAATCATCGGCCTTTTCTCATTTCCACTACATTCCCACCTTAAAAAATATAAACATTCCCGTAAAGAAACAATCAAATGACAATAGTTTCAACTAACTTCCCGTTCCAGAAGTTAAAACGTTAATGGAGCCACCTTTAATAACACAAAATATACAAATGCACAGAGACAAATATGGAAGACTGGTTTAGACCTATTTAAATATTATTATTACTTTACCAGCTTGGAAAATGTTAATTTAAGCAATATTTATTTTAAAGATGAAAGCAATGTTAACTTTAAACAAGAAATATTGGATAATTCATGTGTGAAGACAGAAAGTAGAAGAGTATTATTATAGCTTATGTGCCATTACCTTAAATGACTTTGCTGCATTTGAAACTTGTGTGATGGATTATAAATAAATGGAGACACGTTGCGGAATAATTTTAAGTACAGCTTTCTCCGTTTCCCTGCCAAAAGTGAGGTGAATGTAATATTTCCTGATTACCTGATGGCTTATCTACTAGCGAGATGCTTGTGGTGATTGGGATTTAAGTAGCGTGACGTAAGAGAGATTACTTCCATTGTACTAGGATGCATTATTAAGGCTACACAGATAATTGAAGTGTCAGTTCACACCCCTGACACATTATCTTTGTTGGGTAATAAATAGAAAAGCAGCTGTTCCAAGAAATGCAGACATTTTATTAGAGGCTAGTAAGGAAATTTGTTTAGAATTGAACGCTGAAAAGAGGAAGTTTTCCCACGTGACTGTTTTGGCATCACCGTGAAGAGCAGTTTGCCGTGATTATCAAGGGATATAGGTCCAAACAAGAGCTTTCCCACTTGACGGCACGACAAAATGGTCGAGATATATTGTATCTAATACATGTCTTCACATGACATGGTGCCTCGGTCCGTAAGGCAGGCTGACATCTTCAGCCTCACGTTGTTCATAGTATTGAGTAGAGGCTAGGCCTTTCCAAACTTTCGAAACCGACGTTGAGGCATTAATTGCAATAGTTGAATTGCGTCTTGTGCTTTTCAACAGAAGTTTAGAGGAGTACAAATCTCGGACTGAGTCATTAACAGCCCGGAGGGAAGTTTTTTTTGTTTGTGCTTTAACTAACCCAGAATTTGAGACGTTGAACGAAAAGAGCCCAAACATAACTTCCCTCTTTGGACCATGTTAGCACACTGTAGCAGAACAAGGAAATAAAGATAATTCAACAACGTTGGTACAAACGGCGAGTAGCATCCATGGCGACAGGGAAAAACCGTCACGTGAGAAAGCCGCCTAACATATGATCAAAATAGATCCAAAGGTGAGAACTGTGATGTTTAGATTACTGTAACAACATGTCAATTGACACGGTGAACTAGATTGAGTATTTAAGAACATTTTTTAACTAGCATTAACAATAGATTGGAAATTGAGAAAATATTACAGTTGGGAAATGCATGCTAAAAAAACTGTCAGTAAGTTGTCATCTCACTTGCTTTCAATGAATGTAAAACTCAGAATATACAAATCAATAATCTTACCGGTTGTTCTATATGAATGTTAATGATGCTCTCTTAACTTACACGACGAAAACTAATTTAAGGTGTTCGAAAACAAGGTGGTTAGGAAGATATTTGGTCCAAAAAAAGGATTAATATTCTTGGGAATGGAGCAGGTTACATACCCTATAATATCACAAGGCAATGTTAGGATAATCAGATCTCGAATCTTATGGTGGGCAGGACATGCAGCGCGAATGGGAGATTCTAGAGCCTTGTTTAGGTGTTTGACTGGAAAACCCGATAGGAAGAGACCACTGGGAAGAACTATACCTAGATGGGAGTATAACATTAGAATGGAACTGAAAAATGTAGGTGTTGTGAGGTTGAATGAATATAACTAGCCCAAGATAGGGACAAGTAGTATACTTATGATAAGTGCGGCAATGAACCTTCGAGTCACTAATGCCAAAGATTAAGTAAGTAATTTCATTTAAAAAGGTCCAAGTCAAATTTCTCCACGAGACCTGATTTAATCCCCTATTCGAAATGGGTGTCATAACTTAGTTCTAGAGCTTGGAAGTCCACTTAAATACTAATCTGCTCTAATTGCACTTCAGAACCCAAACAGTTTTAACATAATAGGAAATACCGTCTATGGTTTCAAAAAACTATGGACTATATTTCTTTAATATTTGTACACATTGCATTCGGTTGACAGCTTTTGTTTTCGGCGACCAGATAGGGTGATGGTAGGGGAACCGCTATCAGAAATGGAGCTGGAATGGTGTATTATTCTATTTATATCCGTCTTACTATAATTATAAATAGTTTTAAAATAGGTCTACGACAGGATGATCTAATCAATAGCACCCGAGCCAACAACATCCAACCTTCAATATTGATAGATGAATGGAAGGTCGAAATAAATAAGAGGACCAAATGATAGATTTTAAGAAAGGTGTCGTGGAGGAACTAGACTAGTACACTCGGACTACTTATAATCCCTTCCTAGTGAAATGACTTTAACCCCTACTCCCACCTCAACAACCACACAGAGTTGTCCCTACTCCCACCTCAACAACCACACAGAGTTGTCCCTACTCCCACCTCAACAACCACACAGAGTTGACCCCTACTCCCACCTCAACAACCACACAGAGTTGACCCCTACTCCCACCTCAACAACCACACAGAGTTGACCCCTACTCCCACCTCAACAACCACACAGAGTTGACCCCTACTCCCACCTCAACAACCACACAGAGTTGACCCCTACTCCCACCTCAACAACCACACAGAGTTGACCCCTACTCCCACCTCAACAACCACACAGAGTTGACCCCTACTCCCACCTCAACAACCACACAGAGTTGACCCCTACTCCCACCTCAACAACCACACAGAGTTGACCCCTACTCCCACCTCAACAACCACACAGAGTTGACCCCTACTCCCACCTCAACAACCACACAGAGTTGACCCCTACTCCCACCTCAACAACCACACAGAGTTGACCCCTACTCCCACCTCAACAACCACACAGAGTTGACCCCTACTCCCACCTCAACAACCACACAGAGTTGACCCCTACTCCCACCTCAACAACCACACAGAGTTGACCCCTACTCCCACCTCAACAACCACACAGAGTTGACCCCTACTCCCACCTCAACAACCACACAGAGTTGACCCCTACTCCCACCTCAACAACCACACAGAGTTGACCCCTACTCCCACCTCAACAACCACACAGAGTTGACCCCTACTCCCACCTCAACAACCACACAGGGTTGACCCCTACTCCCACCTCAACAACCACACAGAGTTGTCCCTACTCCCACCTCAACAACCACACAGAGTTGACCCTTATTCTCACCCCAACAACCACACAGAGCTGACCCTTACTCTCACCTCAACAACCACACAGAGCTGACCCCTACTCCCACCTCAACAACCACACAGAGCTGACCCCTACTCTCACCTCAACAACCACACAGAGTTGACCCTTACTCTCACCCCAACAACCACACAAGGTTGACCCTTACTCTCACCCCAACAACCACACAAGGTTGACCCTTACTCTCACCCCAACAACCACACAAGGTTGACCCTTACTCTCACCCCAACAACCACACAAGGTTGACCCTTACTCTCACCCCAACAACCACACAAGGTTGACCCTTACTCTCACCCCAACAACCACACAAGGTTGACCCTTACTCTCACCCCAACAACCACACAAGGTTGACCCTTACTCTCACCCCAACAACCACACAAGGTTGACCCTTACTCTCACCCCAACAACCACACAAGGTTGACCCTTACTCTCACCCCAACAACCACACAAGGTTGACCCTTACTCTCACCCCAACAACCACACAAGGTTGACCCTTACTCTCACCCCAACAACCACACAAGGTTGACCCTTACTCTCACCCCAACAACCACACAAGGTTGACCCTTACTCTCACCCCAACAACCACACAAGGTTGACCCTTACTCTCACCCCAACAACCACACAAGGTTGACCCTTACTCTCACCCCAACAACCACACAAGGTTGACCCTTACTCTCACCCCAACAACCACACAAGGTTGACCCTTACTCTCACCCCAACAACCACACAAGGTTGACCCTTACTCTCACCCCAACAACCACACAAGGTTGACCCTTACTCTCACCCCAACAACCACACAAGGTTGACCCTTACTCTCACCCCAACAACCACACAAGGTTGACCCTTACTCTCACCCCAACAACCACACAAGGTTGACCCTTACTCTCACCCCAACAACCACACAGAGCTGACCCCTACTACCACCCCAACAACCACACAGAGTTGGCCCTTACTCCCACCTCAACAACCACACAGAGTTGACCCTTACTCTCACCCCAACAAGCACACAGAGCTGACCCTTACTCTCACCCCAACAAACACACAAGGTTGACCCTTACTCTCACCCCAACAACCACACAAGGTTGACCCTTACCCTCACCCCAACAACCACACAAGGTTGACCCTTAGTCTCACCCCAACAACCACACAAGGTTGACCCTTACTCTCACCCCAACAACCACACAGAGTTGACCCTTACTCCCACCTCAACAACCACACAGAGTTGACCCTTACTTTCACCTCAACAACCACACAAGGTTGACCCTTACTCTCACCCCAATAACAACACAGATTTGACCCTTACTCCCACCTCAACAACCACACAGGTTTGACCCATACTCCCACCCCAACAACCACACACAGTTGACCCTTACTCCCACCTCAACAACCACACAGGTTTGACCCATACTTCCACCCCAACAACCACACAGGTTTGACCCATACTCCCACCCCAACAACCACACACAGTTGACCCTTACTCCCACCTCAACAACCACACAGGGTTGACCCTTACTCCCACCCCAACAACCACACAGTGTTGACCCATACTCCCACCCCAACAACCACACAGAGTTGACCTCTTCTTCCAACTACAGAGAGTGTGACGACTCCAGCAGCTAAATGCTGCTAGTTGGAGGAAATTAGCCTGCAAGTGCGTGCGCCCCCGCACGTTCCAGACAGCCTCCACGCGGTGTTCCTAACTGCGTCATATTTAGTTGGAATATAATCATTGTCCTGTTAGTCCAATGAACACAATTTGTTGTTTGTATCCAAGGCCAGACCTCATCATCCACCACAACACTTGCACACAAGTCACCAGTTACAGCATGGACCAGTGAAGGGCACAATTGCTCACTTTTGGAAATATCTCGAACTTATTCAATTCACTCAAAACAGCAGTTCAATATTCTATGTCCACTTCTATAGTTTTATTGTTGGTGTTTTATCATCGCCTCGCACTACTCATTCGGGCTACGAACCTAATAATTACGCTGATGGAGTTGGAATGAGGAAGGTATATAATTCAGAGCAAATGCACTCGCATTTGCGTTAAGGAAAAATGGGAAACATTTGGTATAAAATAACCTTAGGACCCTCGACTGGGATCAGAACCCCAATCTACCCATTAGCGGCATTCCAGTGTCAGTGAGATTGACGCATCAGGCCATTCGACTATCGAAGCAGGTCTCATTCGCTCCGAAGCTACATCTTGTATTTCAGTCATTCCCAAACTATAACCTGCAATTTTGTAGTTCACTAGATCACTACAGAGCTTCCACTTTCATTCGAATCATTCACCACTTCATATCTGTCATAATAGATATTAAGATAATATACAGTTGTTTTTTGTCCCTTTGTTTCTATTATCGAGATCGGCCAAACTTACTGTCGCGTAATCTCGCAAGTAGTTCACTTTGGACTAGATCACTTCAAGAAGTTGAACTAGTTCAATTAGTTAAGTAAATTATTATTATTATTATTATTATTATTATTAGCACCGCGTCTTACTACCCGTTCGGGTTATACGCACTTACGCTAATGTTTTGGAAATCAGATAAATCTGTGCCGGGACCGAGGATTGAACACCGGCCGCCAGCACAGAAGTCTGACACCTTACCCCTAGACCACCAGATCACCAATTAGTTAAGTAAAACGAATCATTCTGTTCGAACTCTTCGTTCTTGTACTACACATATTTTAGTCTATGTACTTAGAAACAGACCAATGTATTCTAAGCTTGACGCAAAGCAGTCGAGATATCTTATCAAAAGACCATTCATTGCAAGAAAGGGAAGTTATTGCGGTCGCCAAGAGAGAGGATGGAAACTAAACTTGTACTCCTACTTTGAGGAAAATGTCGTAGCATGGAGAGGAGAGGTTATCAACCTGAACACGCTGTATACAAGTGTGAGAAAGGTTATCACGCTGAGTTATGAAGGCGAGAAGTCATACGGTCTAGTTCCCATAAGTTTGCGCCTTCCCATGAATGTCATCAGTGACCGTGTGTACTCTCCCGGCGCTCTGAGATGACGTTGAGAAGAACTACAACTACGATATCACGGGGATCTTGCTCGGAGCTCAATGGAGTTAGCTTTGGTATTGAAATTCCTGTCCTTTAGTTAAAATAGTTTGTAGTTCATCCGCTGATAACATATTGTGTTTGGAAATTGAAAAAGTACCTATGAGTGTATTCATTTTTCTAGGAAGATTTGGGCTAGGAAAAAGAAACTAAACCTTTTTTTTATACAACTAGTGGGGCCTGTGTTCTCTTTTTGGCCAAAATAAATCAAATATTTCTCCAGTAGCAACATAGAGTTTAGTTTTCTGCACATTCTAATATCAACATATCTTGAATATATGTCAAGGATGTCCTGGAATTTTGTCAAAACTTTTTAAACAAATAGAAAAAGTGTTGACAAAATTCTAGGACATCCTTGACAGATATTCAAGATATGTTGATATTAGAATGTGCAGAAAACTTAACTCTATGTTGCTATTGGAGAAATATTTGATTTATTTTGGCCAAAAAAATGTAATGTTATAAAAACTGTAGAAATACTTGCGCTCCCTTCTGCCGCACCTTAACGGAATTCTTTATTTATTTACTTGCAAGCGTTTACCAGAACAAAAGCCTTACTATAAATACATACAATGGCATTTTAAAGCGATTTGATAGTAAGTGTACGCTGTAAAATAATTGTATGTAAAGGTTTTATTGTAATATTATTGTCTCTTAAAAAGATGTACAATTCCAAGGCCATCGGTAAGCTTAATGTGTTTTCATACTTTAATTTATTCAAAATCACGAAATAAAAGATTTGTCTAAAATATAGTTTTCTAGTTCTCGAAAAGTTTATGGCTTATTTTTACTGTCGCCGCATCTTACAAGCAGTGTTTTAGAATATACTCAGTGTGAGTATGCTAGTCAGATTACTATGAGGAAGATATTATTAGAAGAAAAGTATACCAGAATTCGCGCGTAGGGAGAATATAAAGTAATTTAGGAGATAAAACTCAGTAGAACTAGCCAGGAATCAAACCCCAGTTCCTCATCATTAACAAACTCTACTAGATGAACCTAATATTTAGTTCACGTGCCCACCGATTCAAATTGAATGCGCATAAGCACTTGCAGCGAACGTTGGCTCTAAGCTGTAGACTAGCAATGACGAGTAACTAGAGTGGTGCCAGAACTAATCTGGATATAGTTCCCAGCGCCGATACGCCGGAACGAACACTTGCATTGTCATTCGTTCCCACTTTCTCCCGGCTTGACGGACAATAAGGCTGAGGAGATTCTCGAATGTTCGTTGGGACAGCGGACAAATTACGATCACGGAAGTTGGATTCTATGAGCACAAACCGGATACGGAAGACGTTCTCAAGCACACTTAAATATCTGGACTAAGAGCGTTTGAGATGTCCTGATGCCAGGGAATGCCTACCACGGTACCTTCAAACCAGCCAAGGGGGGCAGGGGCGCCAAGCCACCTCTCCCCGAAATGTTATTCCCCCCCAAAAAACTGCCTTATTAACTGTTCAAGCAATACAAGAAAATATGTTACAAGCTCGTCACTATTATTCTAATGTTGAAGCAGGGCATAGAACAAAAATATTTTAAGGTTCCGGTTCGGCTTGCGATTCCCTCAATTCTAACTGACCACAGGTAGCTTTTTTTTTTTGCCTTAAATAGACAGAAAAAAACCCACTTAATATTATTTACTCTGACTCAGTTTTTAATAAATTTAAAACAATCTAATCCAAAGTTTAAAATTGGGCTTCAAGGTGCATATGTTTGTGCACGGAGGCTAAAATTTTAAAATCGCACAATACTCATGACAAAGAACTCTTCGATGTATAAAGAACGAATAAGATAGAAGATAATCATCTACTTCAAGGATTATCATATCAAAGTTCACAAATTTTCAAAAGTGAATCCACAATCTATTCATCACTTACGTTAGTCTGTGAATATATTAACGCTATTAAGACAAAGTTCCCAATATGTTAAAAAAGTGGTTGAAGTCCATACACAAAGTGTTGAGCTGTAGATTCGCACAAGACCCACAAAAACCCTAAACTCACGATGGGTTTTAACACACAACTTGTGACTTTGACAAGCAAGAATTTCGATTCTTGCGAATTTTATCCCGGAAACGACTCGTCCTGTAGGCGGTTTAATATTCCTCTCAAAACCAACCTTATTTATGTGTAGTTATTTATTCTAAAAAAAAAAAAATGTTCCTTGTTCGTCGGTGAAATTATGTCCAAATTTAGAAATGTTCTGTATTGATGACGTAATATTTTGTGAGGAGTAATTACAACAGATATGAAGGGCATGCCTCACTTCCCAAGAAACATGAAAGTCTTCTTATCGCCTTGGGATTGGTGAGATCATGGCCTGAAGCTCATCAGCTCAAAACAAATACAAGACACAATATTTAATGTGAAGCCTTTACTACCGAGGTGCTGAGATACGATATAGAGGTTCCTCAATCCTGCATTATTTAAACAGTGGTTTGTTATTTAAAACATGGCGTATGACGAAAGGGACTTGAAATGTATCAACATTTTCCTTTGTAATTATTTACTTATTTAATATATGGCATTAAGAACTCGAACAATCATTGCTGCATTTGCAAAAGTACGCCACCTATCCCTATCTGGAGCTAGTTCTATCCAGTCTACCTCATTACACCCTATCTCTATCTTGAGCTAGTTCTATCCAGTCTACCTCATTACACCCTATCTCTATCTTGAGCTAGTTCTATCCAGTCTACCTCATTACACCCTATCTCTATCTTGAGCTAGTTCTATCCAGTCTACCTCATTACACACTACCTCTTTTAAGTCAATTCTAATGTTTATACTCCCTACTGTGTCTAGGTCTCCCCAATGGTCTCTTCCCATTGGTTTGCCAGTCAGTATCTTGAACGAGGTTCTAAATTCTCCATTCACGCTGCATTTTCACCGCCGTAATCTACGAGACTTGATTATCTTAACAATGTCTTGTTGTTAGTATATGTTATGTAACTCATCATTATATAACCTCAACTCCTCAGTAGCCTCAACCCCTATTGGACCTAATATCTTCCCAAGCACCTTGTTTAAGAACACCCGTACTTTGTTTTCATCATGTTATGTAAGAGACCACGTGTCGAACCCATAGAAAAAACCGGTAAAACTATTGTTTTGTATATTCTGAGCTTTACATTCCTGGACAGCAGCATAGATGACAACATATTTAATAAAAACATATTTTAATTACTAAAAAATACATAAGTTTTAGATCTCCAACGACTTTCAACGAGAAATATCACAAAAGATTACAGTAAACAGTGAGAAACCTTCATTTGGCCATCATCGATTAAATAAAGATATTTTTAATAGTTTCACAACATACTATTTATTTTAGACGATTAGGGATTGTTTTAGTGATTTTGCTTCTAGCTTAGTTCCTAGCTCTCAGTTACGATCACTAGTTTTAAATTTATAACTGTCTGAACATGATGATTATTACCATATGTAGACAAGCGAATCTTGAGATTTAAATTTTACATCCGTTACTGTTTTTAGCCTATACCTGGGTCAGTTTTTTTATTCAAGCCATATATTTTCCATTACCGCCTGGCTAGACCTGTCGCAGCTTCATATGCCTTAAAATCTAATTTAATACTAGGGCAAGCACAACATCCCGTCCCCAGCCGTTAATTTATCAATGTGAAAGGGTAAATAAACATTTAATCAATTGTAATTTTTTTCGGCCATGCCGGGAATCGAGCCCGGAACCTTTAACTCTGTAGAGAGACATGCCATTGACTGAGCTAAGGTGTCAGATATATTAATTTACTAAGGCACACAATTTCCGCTTTGTGACAAGACCCATTATTAAACCTAGAACAGGTTGATGAGAAATATATTTTAAGGAAACGCTACAAACTGTTTCTCATACTCTCGCCACGAAAATATGGACACATTTCTTCTACATTTTATCTCCCTCATACCTACGCCATTAGTTTAGGCCTACCCAGTACAAGTAGTGAAACGCGGAGAAAAGCAATAATTCATATGTTGCATGATGTACCCTCATACAGACCTATTATTATTATTAGCACCGCGTCTTACTACCCGTTCGGGTTGTACGCACTTACGCTAATGTGTAATGGTTAGGGTGATTGTGAGATGAAATGAAGGACCTACAGTTTAACGNGCTAATGTGTAATGGTAGGGTGATTGTGAGATGAAATGAAGGACCTACAGTTTAACGTGGAATCCGAACCACGGTGGAGGCCTGGCATTCCCCACATTCACAAGATGTCTTGTCAGAGGTGAAGGAAGGGTTTGGTAATCAGATAAATCTGTGCCGGGACCGAGGATTGAACCCCAGACCCCAGCACAGAAGTAAAATGACCTATTCAAGATCAATGTAACCACAAAGAGCGACATGATCTGTAAATATTATGTTTCATGAACCGGGAGCTTTGCCTCAGCTCCAACGAACGGGCTCCTTTGGGATGCTCACTTATCACACGGTCGGTGTGTAAGAGACACTGGTGTATTTACTTGAAACTCTCCTATCCTCATCATGTGTGAATGTGTGCAAAGTGGCAGTTATCGCACTTTCAGTGAGACACAAAGCAATAACGAACCAACTGAGAATGTGGCAGTTTCACTCAAGGTCACATTCCCTTATAAACGCTGAATACGTTACGACAGTCAATCGAGAATCACAACCGAATGAATTCTGGGAAGAATAAAAATAAATAGATTTTGATTTTTATCTCAAATGGACATAACGGTTGAAAAGGTAATGGTTATATTATTGTCATATTTAACGCAAGAGTATATAGCTAGTAGGCCTAATCGTTACACCACTATTTGTTTTCCAAATGATGTAGTACAAGACAGTGGTTGACTGCGAGTTTGAAGTACTCATGTTCGTTGGAAGAGCTGGTTAGTAAATATATACATAGAGTAGCAGAGCCGAGGAAGTGTAAATACGAGTAACTGTTAAGACTGTGTTCTGTTGAAATGAATATGGTCGTCACTTGACATTGGCGTGATATTATACGTACAAACATGGGCTACAAACGATAACGTGACAATTTATCAACATGGACTACAAATTAGAAGGTGACAATATATCATCATGGAAAACAAATGATAAGGTAGCACCGGGACAATATAACAATATGGAAGAAAAATTAGAAGATGACAGCGAGGACAAACTCAACTTCATTATTAAAAGTTACATTTCAACCCGAGTAGTTGGTTTAAATACAGTAGCCCCATGGCTTCTTTGGTGCTGACTGACAGCTAAAAGGTTTAAAAAGCTACCAGACTAAATTATGTATCCCTACACCGAACTATATGATAAACAAAAACATGTGTTTAGCAGCTGTCACTTCTGACAGTCAACATTTAGGTATTTTACCTAAATTTTGACTTCCAGAAGTCAGGACCAAAGAAGCCATGGGACTACTTTACTAATATAGACAATGTATTTTAAATTTATTATAAAACAACAATAGAATGCCTAGTAATTTATATTACTTGTATATATATATTTTTTATTATATTTTAAACCAAGTTTTAACATAATAAAATATGAAGAATGAACTGCCATTTAAAACTAAAGTATGCAATAGGTAATTTTAAAATAACATTTGCGGACATATTTAATCTAAACATATTTTGATATTAATAACTTTGCACAAGATGAGATATTAAAAAGACTCGTAGAGTATCTGGGAGAGTATTTTTTAGTGTGGTTGAATCTTGCAAAGGACAATTACTATCCCACATGTTGACTGTAACAGCCTCGGAATAAGAGAAGTTAATTAACAGCTCATGGGACAGTTACAGAGGAACAAGGTGTGGAGAGATAAAATACGAATAACGTTGCAAGGTTTAAATCGTCACTGCAAGGCTGCAATAGACAAGGTTTAGACTGTCACTACTAAGCTAGAATATACAAGGTTTAAACTCTCACTACAAAGCTAAGATATACGGGGTTTAAACTCTAACTACTAAGATAAAATATACAAGGTTTAAACTCTCACTACAAAGGTAAAATATACAAGGTTTAAACTCTCACTACTAAACTAAAATAGGCAGGGTTTAAACTGTCAGTACAAAGATAAAATATACAAGGTTTAAACTGTCAGTACAAAGCTAAAATATACCAGGTTTAAACTGTCAGTACAAAGCTAAAATATACAAGGTTTTAACTGTCAGTACAAAGCTAGAATATACAAGGTTTAAACTGTCAGTACAAAGCTAGAATATACAAGGTTTAAACTCTCACTACAAAGCCAAAATATACTAGGTTTAAACTCTCACTACAAAGCTAAAATATACCTGGTTTAAACTCTCACTACAAAGGTAAAATATACCTGGTTTAAACTCTCACTACTATGCTAAAATATACGGGGCTTAAGCTGTCACTACTAAGATAGAATATACAAAGTTTTAACTCTCAATACTAAGCTAAAATATACAAGGTTTAAACTCTCACTACAAAGCTAAGATATACGGGGTTTAAACTCTCACTACTATGCTAAAATATACGGGGCTTAAAACTGTCACTATTAAGATAAAATATACCAGGTTTAAACTCTCACTACAAAGGTAAAATATACCATGGTTTAAACTCTCACTACAAAGGTAAAATATACCTGGTTTAAACTCTCACTACTATGCTAAAATATACGGGGCTTAAGCTGTCACTACTAAGATAGAATATACAAAGTTTTAACTCTCAATACTAAGCTAAAATATACAAGGTTTAAACTCTCACTACAAAGCTAAGATATACGGGGTTTAAACTCTCACTACTATGCTAAAATATACGGGGCTTAAAACTGTCACTACAAAGGTAAAATATACCAGGTTTAAACTGTCAATAAAGCCGTCAATTACAATAATGGAGTTATTGTATGACTCCCAGTGATTGTATACAGTGACTTACAAAAACGGGTATTGAAACAAAACTGCACACCAAATCGCTGACTGCCGTAGATATCAGTTCAATTCTAAGTTGGAATACATTTTAAAAATAAACTATAAATAATATTTTACAGGTTTATTTACTATTAGGCCTAGTTTAAGTAAATATATTATTGTTTCGTTATATTTCATTTTTGCCATTTTATCAGTAGATAAGATACATTCACGTATTTATTTTTTATTATTTGGTGTTACAATTAAGGACATGAATGTAATCCGAAAATCTGACTAAAAAATTTAGCGAATTATTTATAGTTTAATTTTATAGATCGGCTCATGAAAAATCGTCATGGAAGACATTAGAAAGCATGTTGTTGGTTTTTAAGTCCAACGATCGGACTGGACAATTGTGTGATAGTTTAGAAAAAGGAAGGAGTTATGTAAGTTGAGAACAATGACGAGTTTTATTCGCTTTCTTCTCTTGCCTTGCACAAAGGAGTCGATCTATCCACGAGTGATTATTTGTCTCTGTTGTTGGAATGCTCCCTTCCAAGGGACGTTGTGAAGATGATTTGTGAGTGATGGATCACCTGTATTGGTTATTAATTATATAGTGATATGGGACCGAGCCAATATTCCTCGAATCCGAATCATGTATTTTCTTTAGAATCTAGAATCGTCGACCTTAGTGGTCCTGGGGTAAAGTTCTCGCCTTAAGGCCCAATATTCGTGGGTTCAAACACAGCTGGGATCGACGTATTTTTCTTGAGTGATAGAAATAAATACGTAGCACAACTTTCTTCGGAGGGGCAGTAAAGCCGCCGGTCTCATTTCGATTGTGGGATGAAAAAGAACCCTGATAGGTATGCGTGGAACCGGTAAAATTGGTTAGGTCCTTTCACTCTCACTCAAAGAAAATGTCCATGTGCTGCTATATATATATATATATTACCAGTTGTTTCAGAAATCGAACCTTAAATACCTCAAATGAAAAATAAAATAAAAAGAGTCTCGAATCTTAATTCGTACAATTTTAGTTATTATTATTATTATTATTATTATTATTATTATTATTATTATTATTATTATTATTATTATTATTAGCACCGCGTCTTACTACCCGTTCGGGTTATACGCACTTACGCTAATGTGTAATGGTAGGGTGATTGTGAGATGAAATGGAGGACCTACAGTTTAACGTGGAATCCGAACCACGGTGGAGGCCTGGCATTCCCCACATTCACAAGATGTCTTGTCAGAGGTGAAGGAAGGGTTTGGCAATCAGATAAATCTGTGCCGGGACCGAGGATTGAACCCCGGCCGCCAGCATAGAAGTCTGACACCTTACCACTAGACCACCAGGTCACCAGTTTTAGTTAAAGTAAAAATATTTAAAATTAAATCTAAAATAAATGTATAATGTTTTGTGCCATATTTTTTAATGTAAAATACGTCATAAGCAACAAAGAGAACACTTTTTAAATCAATTAAATATATTCATACAAGTTTGTCCTTTTTTGTGTGATTTTGTTACACTCCCAAACACACTCGTCAATATAATTCCATTTACCATTTGTTTAAAATTGTTTTTTGAAGTCAAAATCTTCATAATTGTATTGGGGATACATTTTTGAGATTTTTACAAATCTCTCTAATAGCATAGGATTGGAGGAATTCAAGCGTTCCGTCTCTAATTATATTATTATTATTATTAGCACCGCGTCTTACTACCCATTCGGATTATACGCACTTACGCTAATGCGTAATGGTAGGGTGATTTTGAGATGAAATGAAGGACCTACAGCTTAACGTGGGATCCGAACCACGGTGGATGCCTGGCAGTCCCCACATTCACAAGATGTCTTGTCAGAGGTGAAGGAACTCTAATTATATATTTTTATATTAAATTGAGTTCTAGCTTATTAATTAATTTTCAAATAAAAAGTGTTTTTTAAAGTGACTATTGTTTTTTAATATGTATTCTGGTTTTAATCTTTGATGTTAGATTTGACTGTTATTATGTTTTTAGAACCAGTCTTATCTAGGTTAGTATTGGCTAAATAATTGGGTCAAGTAAGTAATCATTATGATAAGGCTATAATTAAGAGAGTGCACTAGTATTAGCTTTTTTTTATTAGTATTAATACGTTTAGCATAAGAATAGTTTTTCTGTCATGAGCATAGCAGCATTAGATGACAAACTTTTGAGTGAAGAAAAAAGTTGAATAAAAGAAGGTTACAAACTAATTTGCAATTAATAAAGGATCGTGGTTCGGATTCCACGTTAAACTGTAGGTCCTCCATTTCATCTCACAATCACCCTACCATTACACATTAGCGTAAGTGCGTACAACCCGAACGGGTAGTAAGATGCAATAATAATAATAATAATAATAATAATAATAATAATAAAGGATCTTTTAGAAGCATCCCATTACATTCTATGTTTGACGGGGATACCTTATTCACATGATAGTTTTTAGCAAATTTTCAAAATTCTTGGGTTTGCTTTTGCTACTATTTTCAAATAAGTTCATTCAAATGGCTAATGCTCTAGATCTGGCCATTCAACCTTATCTTACCTCTGCTCTCCTGGCGTATAGAGGAATTCATTTCTGAGGTGGGGATACCATTTAGGTGAATTAAATTACCCCCATATGGTAGTATGATACGTGCGAATGATGGTGGTGGATAGCAGAGAGGACCTACAGTTTTACATGGGTTCCGAACCACGGTGGGGACCTGGCATTCCACACATTTATAAAGAGCGAAAGCACATACTTTGGCAGAGGTGAAGGAAGGGTTTGGTAATCAGAGAAATCTGTGCCGGGACAAGAATTTGATCCCCGGACCCCTAACACAGAAGTCTGACACCTTACCACCTTACCCCTAGACCACCAGGTCCCCTCTATAGCTAAAGTTGCTTTAACCAATTTAGGAAATTGTGAAAAACGTGACAAGATTTTTTTTTTAACTTTTTGGAATTATTTTTGCTCCCTAATATAGCAATTCGGAAATATGAAGGAATTTTGAGTAATAATTTGAGGACTAATTTGGTACACTTATCCATAGCCAAGTTAACATCAGTAGTCGAATATACAAGACCAATCGGAAATGTCAAGGTCATTGTAAATATAGAAATAATCACTTGGTGCGTAATCAATATATGTGGTGGTGGCAACATTACTTTTATTAGCAATGAGTATATCTAGTGTAAGCAGTAAAGGTGGATGAGATATATCAATATATACTTGTCAATGAGAGCTATGTGTTACCAAGGGGTGTTGGAAATTATCAAAAACTAGGCTTAGGAGGTTAGTTTCGTTATTATCACTTCCGTTAAATGTTATAATCCTATTATATTATACTATGCAAGAAGCTGAGTAATAATAATAATAATAATAATAATAATAATGCTATTCTGGGCTACATCATTAGTAGCCCAGTTTGTGGAAATATTAGCCAGTACTAATGTACCGTTGCCCAGGAGACGTCCAAATGTACTAATAGTACATCCTTTAGATGGAGACACTTTCCATGTTCCGATCATATGAGGTGATGGGGATGGTGAATATGAAGATGTGGAACCAATGGAAACTCTTAAACCTAATCCTAGTTAGCCAAATCCTGGTTGGTGACCGTTGGGGTAATTCCTCTTTCATGAAAAATACCCGAGGTACCAGCCGGGAATCTAACCTGGGACCCTTGAACTCGTAGCCAGGTGCACTGACCACTTCACAATGGGGCTGATTAAGGTAGTGAATATATAATCAATACTTGTTAACATTAGCGTTTTATTCATTTCGCGTATTTATCCAACAGTTATCAATCTATGGAAAGGTCGATCAAGAATCGGTTTCCCCGCCACGACCGCTAATATCGACTGAATCAGTATCAGGATGAAAGAACCAGCTGGAATTAATTCGCAAACTTGATCCGTTTCTAGAGAAATATTCAGGCTAAAAAACCTATCAGGAGTTTAGATATAGGTTGGCATAAATGTATTATCTATTTAGGCCTACATATTAATTGATAGTTAAATGTAGCTATTTTCAAATAATATTTCAAGAAATGATCAAAAAACCTTAAAAGGAAATTATGCAAAATGACATGTTTTTAAATAGCTATTTTGATCTGCTAGTCATGACATATCACAATATAAATGTTAGATAACCATTTCCTAAGCTATAAAGCTATAAAAGGATCTGCCCCCCTCCAACCCCTCACCCCCTTTTCCTAGGATTCCACCCGACATGTTGGTGCCAAGTTCACTGATTGCGCGCGCATGTATAGTCTATGGTCCAAGTTTGACGGAGGGAATATTTGTCGTTTCCAACGGTTTCACTATCGCTCTATGCATACACAATATCACAAATGTGAATAGTTGTCATCAAATGACAAGAGATATCTGCAAATGTGTGGGGAGGGGTGTTCATGCGAATGGACATTTGGAGAATCTTACGGAACATACAAACATATTAAAATAGTATTTATGTAGCTAACATTAATAACGATGATCTAATGAGAGAGCTCCTGGTTACAGATCCCGGGTTCGATCCCCGGCGCTTTCAAAATGTATCTGTGAAGCAGTGGGTCTGGAAATTAACGGCCGGAGGGCTCGTTGTACTGAACAAAGGTCACCCTCTATTCGGAAACTATGATCGCTAACGGCGCTGGCCTCTCGGTCGGCATAGCTCACTTTCAGGCTCAGACCATTGAGCTTTTTTTAGTGTTATTTTATATGTAGTGATACTATTTAAAAAAGTGGCATCTGCAGATCACATGAAGTGACGTATGAATACATATTATTAATCAACACTTTTCTGTATAACTATTTTTTCAAAGAATTTGCCAGAGTGAACATTTCTAGGGTTACCTTCATTCTAGTTTTGATAAAAGACGAGATAAGAAATTATTTTTTTCAATAAGAATAAATAACAAACAACTACTGATGAAAAATTATCCTTAATATTGACATAGTCCGACACCTTAGTTCTATCAGTAGCGAGTCTACCTACTGAGTTAAGGGTGCCGGGATCAATTCACGAAATGGCCGAAAAAATGTATCAATGGTGAAATGTGGGTTTCACCTTTCCCAGGGATGATTAACTTCCGAGGGTTGAGTGTTGTACAGTGGCGTATTCTCTGGGTATGCTAGTCCTGTGTCGCATTCCCATGACTATATGGACACGTTTATTAATTCTATGTTCTCTGTGCAAATTGAGTAAATATTAATGAGTAATGAATAAATATACATGTATAAACTACCAATTTGACAACTAATGTGTGTTAATATTTCAAGAATATCGTGTTTTAAGTAGTTCTTCTTCCAAAAGGCTCTACCTACCATTTTATGAACCCCAGAACCTGCTGTTTGAAAACAGCATACCAAGATAGAGAAGTTCTAATAACCTTGTACAATGCCTGTTAGTAGGTGAACCAAATCTGAAAAGGTGCTTAGAACACAAATCTGCTGGAGGCTCTATACTCCAGGTGGCAACCTATTTTTTCTAAAAGACCTCACTCCTATGAGTAAGAAAAGTGATGTTGCAAAACCTGACAAGTAGTTGGGTTAGCCGCCATATTAGATAAAAGATGGCGGCCATGGATTTCTTATTCAAGCCATATCTCAGTTCCCTGCCTTCAACATTCCATTTGGTTTTTTCATGTGACAGAAAATGTTATTTTTCTTTCTTTTGTTAATCAAACATTTTCGTCCATACACAACGGTTTTTCCGGAAAAATAGAAAAACCTGTTTTTGTATTTAATAATATTAAGAAGTGATGTATCTCATCTTGGGATCGACTTATTTGAATATGTATAACTGTAAATGTATCCTTATTGCATGCACATGTTCAATAAGAGGTCATTTTCCGCAAACCAAATCTTTTTCCCGGAAATGAGGTTCAAATCTGGTTCACATGTGTTGTATTTTAAGGAAAGTTGGTAGAAGCCTTATGTGGTCGTGTTGGGTATCAAATTAAAGGCCATGACGAATGTAGACCGGGAAAATTAAAAACACATTATTTTATGGTCACGCAAGTTCAACATAGCTTTATTAATGAGTTATAAAATATTTTTCTCGACCAACAGTGTTATATTGTTCTTACCCTATTACAGGTGATATTATTTACACATAATATTGCATAATATTAAATAAAACGATTTCATCATTGTAAGCTATTTTGATATGCATTATTACTTTCACATTTATTTTAGCAAATGTATTACATTAGGAATATTAGAAGACAGTTTCACTAAAACTATTTAAATTTCTACATCATTGACTTCTGTTTCCGAGTCTCTTTCATCTCGTGCAGAGCTACTGTAGCAAACACGGTTGTATCAGAGCTACTGTAGCAAACACGGTTATTGGAGAGCTACTGTAGCAGAGGTATTGTAGTAAACAAGGTTGTATCAGAGCTACTGCAGTAAACACGGTTGTAGCAAAGCTACTCTAGTAAACATTGTTGTAGTAGAGCTACTGTAGTAAACACGTTTGTAGCAAAGTTACTGTAGTAAACACTGTTATAGCGGAGCTACTGTAGTAAACACTTTTGTAGCAGAGCTACTGTAGTAAACACTGTTGTAGCAGTCACATCTTGGAGAGCAAGGCATGTTTGCAGCTGTACATGATCATGAAGATATTCGGCACTCCTTTTTGCATTGCACCTTGTGTTGCGAAGATACTCCTTTGAAATAGGAGGTAGGTTGTTCATAATAGGAACGCAGGTTCCTTCTCCTTGTTTCCAACCACTATGTTGGGTTTGGAAGGTCTTGATTCTGATGAAGAGCTCGTTTCCAAACCAAAGTTTGGTCGTTCACTCGATCTATACGGTGGTGAAGTGCAACTTGTGTTGGGGATAACTGCTCAATGTAATTTCCCTGGTGAAAGAGCTTAACTCTCAGCTCCAGCACAATGGATACAGTAGAAGACTGGTATAGAAGAAATACACATTTGTAAATATGTTCGTATACCTTAAGCTCAGTCCAAGTGAGGAAAGCATTTCATAGCGTTTCTTCTACACCTTCCAAAATGACTTTTTGCCAGATTTACCATTTATGTTTCAACATGACCTCCTCAGTATTTTCCATGTCCATGACACACCACCTGGTCTAAGACCTCACTCTCACTAGAGTATACTGCCAATGACGGTGGTGTTCGAATCCTAGTCGGATGTAAGTTACTGAAGGGATTCTTTCTTAAATTGTTTTGTACTCTCCCTTTGTGCAAGTGCAGGTACTCTTCCTCTAAATTCAACCTTCCTCTTTCCAAGCACATTCGCGTAATTAGTACATATGCGTATAGTCTGAATGGGTAGTAAGACTCGATGATAAAAAACAACGGGGAAGTAGATTTAATAGTTCAGGGTGGCTACAAAATATATTTTACAAAATTCCCTGACTTTTCTAGGTTTTCCAGGCAACATTTTTCAATTTTCTCTGAATACTTTTTTCCAGTTTTAATGGTGGATGATGTCTGTTTTGTTTATTATTGATCACATATCATAAAAAGTTTGTTTCTAGCTTACTAAACATAAACGGTTTAGTCAGTTATTTTAAAAATTAAAATTTTATTTTATTTAGGTATTATTAACTTTTGTTGTAGTGTTTAGTTGTGAAATTAATGGGATATTTTAGACATATTTTTTAATTCCCTGACATTTCCCTGTTTTTCCTGTCATCCAAAAATTCCCTTACTTTTCCAGGATTTCCCTGTTTGTAGCCACCATGTATTTTCTTCAGATATGACCATTTGTAAAAAAACGGGGCTAATTCACATTTAACAGCCTTTTCTGTCAACAAATCCTTCGATTGTTTTTCCAGAGTAAATTAAATTTGTTGTTATTAATATTAATCACATTACAATTCATGTGTAACTCTTAAACCATAACAAAATAATAAACCATACAAATAATATGTGTATGAATAGTTATTATCTGGAATATATTTGGAAAATTGAAAAATGACACCTGGACACGGGAATCGAACCCGGGACCTTTGTTTAGTACGCCAATGCTCTTACCACTGAGCTATCCAGGAATCGTCCCGTGCCCAGGGTCATTCTTCACTCATATTTTAAGGCAGAGTCTATGATGGACGTGCGGAAATCATCGGCTACAAATGTGATTTATTAAGATCACGAGCTATCAGATAGCCCAGCCACCTTCTACTCGGTAGTTGACTTAAAATATGAGTGAAGAATGACCCTAGAACTGGGGGATTCCTGGATAGCTCAGTAGTTAGAGCATTGGCGTACTTAACCAAAGGTCCCGGGTTCGATTCCTGTGTGTGTCAATTTTCAGAATGTATTTTTTTCTTCTAGTTGACCAACATAGAATAAAATTCACTTTTAGCTGATAACTTACCAACACAAAATCATTCGGCTGGATAACTCTCTAGTCTAGTTGACACAAATATTATTTTTAATTTTACTATTTTAATGACAATACATATAAAATATAGAAAGGTAATTAAATCGTGAATTTGTTTCATCATTGGGGGAGGGAGGGGTGAGTTTGGGAGTTTGTTTAGCGTTTTTTTTTTACTTCCATTATTGTTTCCAGCCCGTGGTCTGGGTCAGTTTGTTATTCAAGCCCTATATCTTCCACTACCGGCATGCTAGGCCTGTCCTATCTTCGTATGTCTTATAATCTAACTTAAGACTAGTACAGGCACAACATCCAGTCCCCGGTCGTTAACTCATCACTCTGAAAGGATAACCCCTCATTTCACAAATGATACATTTTTTGGCCATGCCCGGCATCAAACCCGGGACCCTAAACTCAGTAGGCAGACATGCCACCGATTGAGGTAAGTTGTCGGATAGTGTATTACTTCTAGAGGTGAAAACAACTTGGGCTATTGTTTGTTCTCACTGTCCCCGCGTGACCAATCCCGATTTTCTGGCTCAATATACATTTTTTTAGGACTTTCAGCTAAAATGTGAAACTTTTCTTCCTTCCTTCCCCCTCCAGAATGTTTTCCCGGACATATGTTAGGAAACGACTGTACCACTTCTAGTCCTGGGCGATAATACGTATTTCCCACAACTATTAAAGTCAATCAAAGCCTGTATTCATAGGAATGACCTTATCTACAGCTATAAATACTGTTAGATCCCCTTTCACGTACTTTTGCGATAGGTCACATGATCTGCAGTGGTCACTTTTGAAAGGTGTTATCACTAACTATAAAATAGTAAAATGTTATCAATATTTACAGTTAAAAAGTGTTAAGATTTTGACACGAATACACTTTTAGAGAATACAAATATATATATCACATGCTTACAGAACCCACAATCAACAGTTGTTGAAATCTCAGAACTGTAACTCGTTGATATAATTATTAATTTGCAGGTAGTAGATAATGGAGACCTATCCGTGACTGGAGAGGACTCAACAAATTTTACATAAAACACTGTTTTCTAAATTCAGAAAAAGTTTTTTTTGTTGTTGTTGTAAATGACCGAAGGAAGCCTTCTCAACAATCAATGCCAAGGCACGAATGGTTATTGTTTTGCTTGGATCTATACCTATAACTGGTCATTTTGGCAATCTGACAGTATTTCCTTGAAGGTCTCCAACGCTCGAATGTCAAGTGGTTGTTTACAGTGAATCGAGAGTGGGGGAAAGGTAAGTTGAACAATTAGCATAAACAGCATCTAATGTGTGGCAACTTTCATGGCTGTCACCATCTTATGTTATCGCATCGGTTGTAACAGATCTTATCTAGATCAGTTTCCAAAATAAATGGTCTTTTCTCCAATATAATTGCTATATTTATGATCAGATTTTTAAAAAACGTGATTATACAAAACAAAGTATGAAAATAATTCATTCTTAATCTAATTCCCCATTAAAAATATAGTATTTGTTTTACAATTTGTATGTATGGGCTGGAGACTTGCTCAATTAAGTTTATATAGTAAAAGGTTCAAATTAGTGGATAGGACTATTATTAAATGACCTTAATAATTAGTTAAACTAATGCCGGAAATTAAAAACAAAAATCCTAGTTTATTCGAAACTTATCTAAGGACGTAGGATAGGTACAGTAGCCCCATGGATTCTTTGGTGCTGACTGACAGCTCACAACTGACTTCTGACAGTCAACATTTAGGTATAATACCTACATTTTGACCATCAGAAGTGACAGCTGCTAAATACACGTTTTTGCAGATCCTATGGTTCGGTGTAGGGATACATAATTTGGTCTTGTAACTTTTCAAAGCTTTTAGCTGTCAGCTGTGAGCTGTCAGTCAGTACCAAAGAAGCCATGGGACTACTGTAGCGTATCCTACAAGGAGTACCTGTGGATTGACACTTTCACAAAAAAAGAAAGAAAACTAGCTCAGAACAGAAACTTGGTCACGTGACGAGCTCTAAGCCAATCACAATATTTCCGCCTAATCGACGCGAGCTTTTCCACTAAAGTTAAACTCAACTCAACTTAATTCGCTCTGCCTGATATGTTCGGCACAGGAAACCCAATCAAATCTCAGAACCAACCATCGCGAATCAGTGCGCATGCGCATTTGACAACACATGCGCTCCACAGCCAGAAGCTAGCAGACAGCTTCGTTGGTTGTTGTGAGGAGATTTGAAATTACCCGTTAATGTAAAGCGTGTGTATTGTTGTATTCAATTATGCCGCGACACAGGGTTATAATTTGAAAACATTCATCGGTAGAATGATCTAAAATATATGTTTATCCACTAGAAAAAAATATGTTTATAATCAGATGTTTTAAGCTAGCGTTACAATGCATCATGGGGCAATAAACCGCGTTTGAATTGCTGTGCTAATGAGGCAGAGTCTGCGTTCTATTTTCGGCAAACGTCTGAATAAAGTTAAGTGTAAAGCACGCTGAGCTTAATTTGCGAGTTTCTGGGTTTGGTTGAAATTTCAGACGCTAGAGTGAGACAAGAAAGCATTAGAACGAGACGGCTGTAGTCGTATCGCCTTTATGTAGATCAGACCCATAGTACGTATGTGAAGACGAGTCAGGAATTTCAACTAACACTCTCTGTCGACTTGAAGGTGAAATTCTCATGCGCTGTTGTCATTTGAACTTAAGGAAAGGGACGGGAGTGTACGATGCCTAAATCTATCATAGCTGATAGTTTGGAAGTAAGTTTTTAGATCCCCTTCAACAACCTTTGACTATCTCAACCGATATTCGAAGAACGCTTCAAAGCACCGTGTTTATTTTTTAAAAGTACCTCTAGTATTGTAGTGCTCATCGTAAAGCCCCTCTCTTCAAGACGTATAATATTTAATCATTAAATTGAGAACATACTTACTTACTCTATGGCATTAGGAACTCTAAAGTTAATTGCCGCACCCACTAAAGTAAGTCACCTATCCCTAACTTGAGATAATTCTATCCAGTCCATCTCATTACACCTTCTCTCTTTCAGGTTCATTCCAATGTTATCTGGTCTAGTTCTTCACAATTGTCTCATCCAATTTGGTTTGCCAGTCAATACTCTGAACACGGTTCTAGATTCTCCCAATCGTGCTGCGTATCCTGTTCACCGTAATCTACGAGACTTGACTATCATAACAATGTATTGTGATGAATACAGGGTATGAAACTCATCATTAAGAAGCCTCCTCCACTCCCCAGTAGCCTCATCCCTTTTTGGACCAAATATATCCCTAAGAACCTTGTTTTCGAACTCCCTAATTATTGTTTTTTTCGACATGTAAGGTAAGAGACCACGTTTCACACCCCTAAAGAACAAACTAACTAGACATTTGGGGGCGCGGTTTGTGAACCATGCTCTTTTCAGATAAAAATTAATTTAATTACAATACGGTTTAGTGATGATAAATTTTCCATATTGTTGTTAAACAGTTTACAGTAAAACAAACACTGGTGCGTTTTCATAAATTATCCTTTTTATTAATGTCTTCGAATTGGGTACAATAATAGATGCAACTATATCAGAGTGAAAATAAATCTTTAAAGATGAAAAGAAATAGTTTAACATATTATAGAGTCAGATTTAGAAAACTAAATTTCAATAAAAGACTTCAAGCTAATAATAACAATACTAAATTGATAATTAGCGGTAGAGACAAGTTAAAAACCAAACTCCATGCTGTAAGCCCACACGCGAGCTGTACCGACCGAGCGGCCACCACCATTGATTATAGTACCAACATTTGCGGATAGAGGGAGGCATGTTGTCAGCACAACGAACCCTCCATCCGTTAATCTCGGTTTTCTAACCCGGAGTTGCTACTTATTTATTGAAGTAGTTCCTCATTTGTCCTCACGAGGCTGAGTTGATCCCGTCCCAGACACACTCACTGCTTCACATACAATTGTGAAGCGCCGCGCCGGGTATTGAACGTGGATCTGTAGCCAGGAACGCTGGCGACTAAACCAAAGAGGTGGTAAGGTATGTTTGTATGTCTGGAATAGAGCCTTGATCAAGTAAGGTTATATATCAAAAGCTTCAAATTAGTACACGCTCGTAAATAACCTTAATTATTTGAACTAATGCCCAAAATTAGTAGTTACATATATAGTTATATATGTATAGCCTATATGTTGTAGCCTCGCCTCTTACTACCCGTTCGGTTTATATTCTTATGTATTAATTACGCTAAATGTTTAAAAATGAGGAAATTTGAATTTTTAGGAATTGTACCCACATTTTCGTGGAGAGAGAATGGGAAACTGTTTAGGAAAAACCACCTTAAGTACACTCAACCATGATCGAACCACGACCTTCCCGTCATCAGCAGTATAACCTATTGTGATAGTAGCGCCTTAGACCATGCGGCCACTGAAGCGGGTTACGTTAGTTTTGTATTGATTTTCAAAATTGCAATATCAACCCTATCTGGTTCTATTCGCAGTTGTTTATTCTACTTGTGAACCAAAAGAGATTTCCAAGGAAACGCTAGTGATGATGTTTACTGGTCACGCACGGTGTTTCCTGAAAGATCACGGTTTTGAGAGTGACCAACTGCCCTAGTTTGTATGGATGTCAACTCGGTCACCGAACCAAAAACATCAAGTGAATACCTCATCAGCCATCACGAGGCTCTATCAGCGTACACTGTTTTCCAACTGAAATTATTTGTACTAGTCGGTATTGTTTTTCACTCAGTCTTATTTAAATCTCCTTCATTCATATTTTAAAAAGACGGTAAGGAAAAAAGTTTTAGAACATACTAGACCAGGAACAATGAAAAAAAAAAGAGGCCCTTAGACTAGTTTAGATCCTATCAGAAGAAGACTAATAAACAAAGCCGGTTCTAGTCACTGCAATTATTCTGGTCAAAGACAGACCAAGGAACAAGTAAGACTTGCGTCAACTTGGTTATTATGGATACAGGAACAATAGGACAGGATATTTCTAGTCAACTTACTATACATCTTGAACAATAATCCAGGAAGTTTCGTCTCAACTTAGTTGAATGCATCTACCTCGAATAATAAATACTCTAAATTATGACGAACCTACGGATGACAAGAAAATTTACTTACCCCTGCAAGCATGCATACATATGTAATATTAATAAAAGCACCTAAATGACAAAGTAGATTTTGGCTATGCGATTATGACATATGGAAGTGAAGAAACAACATGTAACCCGAAATGGATATAACTAGTAGTTATGTGAACAGTAGACCTCACTCCCTTCGTTCAATAAATATAAAGTGCATAGTGTTGATAATAATGCCATGTTCTTATAGTATCTTATAGTATCTTATAGTAGCATAAGATTTCTCTTTGGATTTGAAGTTATTATAGTTCCTTGGTAATCAAGTAAGACATAAATTAAATGACGACCTACTATATTGAATTCAATATTACATTACTAGGTGTTCATTAGACCGCTAAAGCGGCCTGAGGGGTTGTGTGTCAGAAATTTATATCTAACAATTTTTTATTTACAATTAATGGACACTAATTTGTATGGGTAGTTAATTAATATTGAAAGTATAGTGTTAAATGTAGGTGACCCCCTCTCCCCAGCGGTTCCGGATATACGTATGGTGGTACTAGAGGAGGCGGGGCTGGTGTCTTAGGTTAAGTGCTATAAGTAATTTTAATTAGCCTATATGTTAACCGAAAGTATGAGCGATGCCCATGCGAAATTTTAGCTCAATCGGTGTAGTGGTTTTTCAATGAAAGGGTACAGTAGATTTGTAGCACCATATTGAAACGGATAACTAGATTGAAAAACTATGTAAATGCATCGTTTGGCCTAGGTTCAAAGAATGTCCCTGCCCAATTTCGGTAAAATAGGTCAACACATTTTACAGTAATCTCGAACAAAGATTTTGTAAATAGATAACATACCAAATGCTCAAGTTAAAAGAGAACCTCACATCACTCGGTAAATCATTTGATATAGTTATCTTATATTATTCCCTTACAAGCGTGCATACCTAAT
Source organism: Timema monikensis (assembly GCA_902151445.1). Lineage (NCBI taxonomy): Eukaryota > Metazoa > Arthropoda > Insecta > Phasmatodea > Timematidae > Timema > Timema monikensis. Next base: position 3,256 of record CABFVZ010001768.1, on the reverse strand, counting down.
ACAAGCATATGACCATATATATTTTGGCTAAACAATCAGGACTTAAGATGATTAAAAAAAGAGGCGGGAACATATAGCTATTTGATTCTGTCCCTTATATTGTGTGATTTGTGCAGCCCTGGACAAGTTCGTCTATCGGTAAGAGGTCAGACGAGACGTTCTGTGACCGGTGGTCTATGGCCCAGGGGCAGAGGAGCAAACCGGACAGGTGTAGTGGAAAGGCAGACAGACAACTCTGTTGGGCTGTTTCCTTCTTTCTTCGTCGAAACCAGACCCAATGATAAACATCCAGAGAGAAGTGACTCATGTGGTTGAAGAGTTACAGGTTGCACCTATTATCCGCTAAAAGCGTTTCCATTCGTTGCCTCTGATTGTAGTAAACAGATTGTATTTTTGAGGGAATGATCAGCTTTTACTAACTCTAATAGCCTATTGTTCCTATTACAGTCTATATCAGGCATGACAAATATATGGCACGCCGATATTAAAACAAACATTAAATAAAACTTTTCCCAACGTGATATGCATTTTTTTTGGTCAATAATATTTACACAGCCAGGTCACTGAATATCAGGTCACAGTGAACTTTGTGAAGACAGCGGTTATAAATCATCTTGGCTTGTACTTAAGTGCATCTTGTGTGTAGGAGACAACAAGCTGTGAAATGAATATAAATATCTTGACAACATAATTTCAAAATAATATGAAAAAGATTTTTTTTTTTTTTTAGTTTAACTTAGTTATAAATTCAATGTTTTTTTTTCTCCCAATGATGGCGTTACTTGCAATGTATTAATTGTATGTAATTGAAAATACTACTGTCCAAGACACTCAATTTTACACTCAAGTAAATTTACCTTCTTTATAATTTAGGCGATTGAGATATTTACAATTTGATTTATGTCATTCATTATAGTTCGTAATAGTTATCATGTTTTATTTTTAAATATTCAGTAAAAAACTTAAATAATAGTTGGCACACTTGACTAGTTGAACATTTATCAAGTCAGTACGTGGCACTCTGGTCGGAAAAGTCCCACCGTCGCTTGTCCACACCAAGAACGGAACGTGAATAAACCGACAAGTCCCGTTCTCACCGCCGAGGAACTGAAAAGGATATATCCCGTTTTCGATAGTCTGTACCTTTATTCACGGTCGAAACATTATTTAAATGAGTTTAACATACATGCACCTCATGGATGTGTTATGTTAATTTGACCACTGATGTAAAATTACACCACATACTTGGGACGCATACAAACACCAAAATTCTGTTTTAATTATATTTATAGCCGACCTCGGTGGCCTAGGGGTAAATTGCTCTCCTCAACACCCGATGTTCGTGGGTTCAACCCCAGCCAACATCAACGTACTTTTCTTGAGCGATACGAATCTGCAGTACAACTTCCATCGGAGGCAGGGCCGGATTTACACATAGGCCTAGTAGGCACGTGTCTACGGCGGCACATTTTGAATGAAGGGAAAAAATACATATAGTTTTCTGACAGTTAAAATAATTTTATGGCTTCATCATGTGTGTGATTGTTGTGGCTTGTTGTATCTGCGTTCCCGATAAATCTATATTAATTAGCAATTTATTGGGTACCATTTCATTTTTAGGTTTTGTCATTGTATAATATTGGTGATGAATGTCAAAAATATGTTTCTTGTAGATGAGCAAAGCTTGAGAAATCTCTGCCAACTCTTGAATCATCTCAACCTTTTCTCTCATCATCACCTTTCTCTTTTATGGTCCTTTCTTCTTTTTTACCTGCCCATTCTAAAAAATTTATATTTTCATTCTTGATTTATTCAGTTAGGCTAAACAAATGTTTTCTTTCTTTGCAATCATCACATATAAATTATATTATTTATTTATAACTCCACCACAAGCAGTATATAAGCAATAATTAATTTATTACTTTATTTAAAAAAAAAACTATTTGGAGGTACCTTATTCTTTAATGAATTTGATTCTTATACTCTTTGGTGGACAAAAATATGTTTATATTTTCTCAGTTTTTCTGTAACAGTGTTCCTAGTTCCTAATGCCTTAGAGTACCTAGGTAACTGTATATGAATAATATAATTTAGTCAATATATTTTATCAAATATTATTCATACGGTTTCATTGTTTTTGTTATTTATCCATTCTTCTTCAATTCTCAAAGAATTCAAATCTCAATCCAATGTGGTGGCGTGCGACGAGGGTGGGTCATTGTTTGGCCACGCCGCCTGCCAGCAGTTCTACTCATCTAAAAGTGTTTGCTACTGCAAAACTAACAGTTATTTGTAAAAAAAAAATGTAGACAAGCTTTTTGTAGCGCTTTAAATGAGCTAAATTTTATTAAATGACTAATTTTCATCTACAGCCATCCAATATCAATCTATATTTAAAAATGTAAATTTTTATATGGTTTTTTCAGTATAAAACCACAAGTGGCACAATTTCAGGGTTGCAAATTTAGTAAGTTTATGACATCTAGGACTATAAAGTACACACATTTGCCAATTTGCAACTCTCCAACATTTATTCCCGCAAACAGGCTGATTTGTTGCCCTGCCGACTGGACATATTGCGCAAGAAGTCTAAACACTTTCTTTGATTTTCAATTATTGCGTTTATAATCTATATGTTACTGTAAAAGTCCTAAGACCGGTAAATCTTAGAATCTACCAGTGTATCCTAGTATTTACCCATAGCTGTTAGTAAAAGTCCGAGATATCTTAGAAAATGTGTTCATTTAGAGTTTTAACCATCTCTAGAGTCAGATAGGGGAGAGAATCCCCAATTCTAGCTTTGACCTGCACCCAAAAGTAAACCAATATCATAGCCTAACCTAACCTAACCTAACCAGGCCTAATCCAACCTGACCTAAAGCTTCTACAGTAACAAATACATGGAAATAGTGAATAGTGCACGACGCAAAAAGTTTGTTAAACTTTATTTTTTTATGCGTTATACATGGACTTGAGCATAGACAGCCAATGAACGCGAGACATATAACTTATCAACCAACGAGAACGTAGGAAGATGCTCTTGCCAATTAAACGCCATTGTACATAGGAGACGGAAATTATTCTCTGTTCATGTTTGAGATACCTTTTTGTAGCCATACTTGCTTGTTTTCAAAGAATGTTCTCTTTTTTGCCGTCAATCACTACGATTGTATATATGATTGAAAGTAAGGGAGTGGTTTTAAATATGTAATTCCGTTATTGAGAAGCAGGTCTAACATAATATTAATGACACTAA
>CABFVZ010001767.1:143734-166938 GCA_902151445.1 Timema monikensis | reverse complement strand
TTTTTTTTTTTTGCGACATTTTCCTGGAAAGGATACTTAAGACTTACCTTTGGGTTGTAGGACAAAACTCCTTATTTTTCTAACTGCCCTTTCTCCCTTACACAAATAGAGTTCTGACACCCCTGATTCTTCTCTTTGAGTAAAATAATAAAAATGTCCTGGTTTGTGGGGAAAATATTATGGTAAACTTACCATTACACACATTAAAAGTGCCCCAAAAGATACAAATTGGAAAAGTACTAAGCTTAAAAAAAATAGCTTGAACAAGTAAGATGAACGTCTATATGGTAGGTGTGCTGGCCGCCGGGGTTCAATCCTCGGTCCCGGCACAGATTTATCTGATTTCCAAACCCTTCCTTCACCTCTGAAAAGACATCTTGTGAATGTGGGGAATGCCAGCTCTCCACCGTGGTTCGGATTCCACGTTAAACTGTAGGTCCTTCATTTCTTCTCACAATCACCCTACCATTACACATTAGCGTAAGTGTGTATAACCCGAACGGGTAGTAAGACGTGGTGCTAATAATAATAATACTTAGCACCGCGTCTTACTATCCGTTCGGGTTATACGCTAATAATAATAATAATAATAATAATAATAATAATATATGGTAGGGCAGGGCTATTTGAATCAAAATAAGGATTCAAGATACTACACAGCAATTCTTCACATATTTTTTGGCTTTTAGTTCTTATAATTAATTGAATGTTCTACTGGCTGTAAATTGGTATGAAAAAAAATATAATTTTTTAGATGTTTGAATAGCTGAAAAAAATGGTTTTATGAAATCTATCTAAGTGAGATTGACATACTTTCCCTAGTGATGTAAATAATCATCTTTGCGTCATAAGGGTTTAACCCTCTTATAATTGTAGATTTTAAAGTAATTCTTTTTTAACTTGTAGTTAAATCTTCTGGGCTCATCACCAAGAGGTTTGAGCATATTATATCGGGATACAATAGTTATTTTATATTGAAAAAAAAGTTTGCTTACAGTGCTATTTGAATCGCTTTTTAAAGAGTTATTTGAATCATTATTTTGTTTGAGTTTTTATTTATTTTTAGAATACAAAATTAATTATTTTTCGCTTTTTGACACTTTGTAAAGCGAGCTTATATGCTGTCCAATTATTGGCATTGTTGGATTTTAAATTAAAAACTTTTGAGCTAAATTTTAAATCAAAATAAACTAACTATTACACATTATTTCTCACTGGCACTCATAGCTTGATGAATAGCTCTAGTTTATTTGGAAAAGTATTTTTGTCTCATTTAGAATATTTTGGATGTGATATGTTAGTAAGTTGTAGTTTGGACAGCCCTGTACTAATACTGGTACGATCTTAAAATACAATCTCCCTAAAAAGCCTAAAATACATATTTTAGCTGAAATGACCACACACAGACTCCGACACAGACATTCAGATCAAGACTATGGCGTCGGTCATAAATCAGAAGAAAGAAGAAGAAAATATACCATGTGGTTTTTTGTAAATCAACTTTTCTTGACAAAAAAAGTCAATCGGAAAAGGAGACTGGATTTGGTGTCAAATCTGCAAATCATAATTTCATGAAACGTGTGTCAGGGACTTTGAAAAAAACAAAACAGTTTAAGTGTGGAAAATGCATATAAATATTTTGTTTGCATCTAGTAGTAGTAAGTAGGTATACACATTTAATGAAAATGTTTTAAAATGCCAATACTGATGGGAAAATATCAAAATAAATGTGTGATCCAAATAGCCCCACATTTTTACTGAAATGTTATTTCCACTTTACAATGAATTTTTAACATTATTTTATCTTTAAATATATTTTTATTCAATTGAACTATTACTAAGTATTGTTCATAAGCCATGAATAAAAATATAAATACCTGTTTTAAACATTTTTTCACAACAATATTAAATGTGAAAACTTAAATTAAAGTATAAATGACTCAAATAGCCCCACCCTACCATATTAAGTACTGTGGCACCTTTGCAATGTAGGGTTGAAATTTAAAAAAATCTAAATGTGAAATCAGTGCCCCGCCCCCCTCCCCCCAATCAGTGGAGTTTTATGGGTTTCAAGTAGATATCACAGCGTTAGCAATGGAATTTTAAGGTAATCCATAGTCTCTCTTCCTCTTAAATCAATAGAGAATTCCAAGCATTAATAGGACTTGTTAGTTTCCACAAACATTTCATAATAAATAAAGCCACAGTCCTAGAGTTACTCCATTTGCTGTTATACAAACATGACACGAGGACACACTAAAAGCAGTTAATTATCTACTGAAGAATGACAAGGTCTTGGCTCACTATGACCCCAGCTGACCATTGTTATTATAATGCATCACTATACAGATTTGTAGCAGTACTAGAACACAAAAATGAAGACAGCAATCAAGCACCAGTTGAATTTTGCCTTCTGCCTCATATGCCCAGCATAAAGGAACTGAGCTCAGATAAATGTTCTTTGTATTGTATTAATGCATTACAATAGCTAGGTTAGGTTAGATTAACTTTATAAATATGAATTAATTAAGTTCCCTCTAAGATTTTTTTAAAAATAACTCCAAAAATGAATATTTACGTAATTGAATACTATATAATGTTGCGCTGAAAAATATGAATAGTTAAAAAAAAAAAGTTCATTTTTATTTTTTACCCATCACTTTTTAATTTTAATTGGAGAATATATGAAAAAATGGCACATTTTTTTATATCCTTAAAAAGTGCATTGCATTATACTAGAAAAACGTTTAAAAAATAAAAGAAAAAAAGTGTCTTTTAACATCCAGTTGTGCTGGTGCCCAGTTGTCCTATACCGCCTGACAAGACTAATGGGAATGTCGATCGTTAAGCTGCTTATCACTGCCCTCTATGAGTAGAGAATGGCCTGAAATAACTGATACATTTTTATTACAAGGTTATTACCAAGCTTTACTCTTGGCGGAAGAGATGGTGGAGCAGACCTAATAGAAAAAGGTGCTCTTGACAATATTTTATTGAAAATTACATGCCTGACTCTAATGAACTAAACACAAATATGCACCCTATCGCAGTGGCTGCAACAGCTATAAATGGGGATAGGCTTCCTCTTTGGGGATAAGAGGATAGTAATCCCAGCAGCACTTAAAGTTACAGTAGCCCCATGACTTCTTTGGTGCTGACTGACAGCTGACGGCTTTGAAAAGCTACCAGACCATATTATGTATCCCTACGCCGAACCATATGATCTGCAAAAACATGTGTTTAGCAGCTGTCACTTCTGACGGTCATAATTTAGGTATATGCCTAAATGTTGACTGTCAGAAGTCAGCTGTGAACTGTCAGTCAGCACCAAAGAAGCCATGGGGCTACTGTAGTGTGTTAGAAATGCTTCATTCCTCACACAGTGACATTGTTCATACCTAAGCTTCCGAAGTTATGTTTGGTGGTATTTTAGACAATGACATATGATGTATATATAGATATAGAAACCTTTTCAAGGTAATTATTTTTAGTAGTAGTTGGCTCCTATTCTAAATGACTAAGTAAAATTACCTAACCTTTACAACATCCTTTAACAACAATACATCATTTGAGATCTTAGAGATATGAGGTAAAGATATAATTAAAAACTTAAGGAAATTTTTTCATGAGATCAGACACATGTCTTTTGTTCTAGGCTGACAGTCAGAAGAAGGGTTTGCCCTGGACATTTGGTAAGGGTTTCGACACGGCATGTCCTGTGAGCAGGTTTGTCAGCGTTGAGGAACTGAAGGATCCAAGTGACGTAAATATCTGGCTAAAGGTAAATGGCCGCAAAATTCAGGATGCCAATACCTCGGACCTTGCCTTCACGATACCAGAATTGATAGCTAGCATCAGCCGATACATAACTTTGGAGCCAGGAGACCTCATACTAACAGGTACAACCCTTGAACTAACATGTAGTTCTAACATATGCACACAAGTACACGCCTTGCATTATACCACACCATTCCTATATCACCCCTTTCACTAGCATGTGTCACTCATACATTACGAGGAAGGACCGAAAAGAAACCGGATTGAAAGTGCGTGACCGTTCCCAGGCATAATAGAGAGTTCTCCCGCTAGGTGGGTCTACTAGAGACCTTCCCAACTCAGTTGCCCAAGCGGTGTCTGCATAGAAGGTTACGTTTGATTATAATGGTGTTTTTCTCAATTGTTCTCGTTTGCTGCCTGCGAAATCGTTATGGCAGATTTAAAGGAACAAAGAGTGTGTTTGAAATTTTGCTTTCTGCTTGAAAAATTGGCAACGAAAGCTTACCAAATGCTTCAACAGGCTTTCAAGAAGGATGCTATGAGCCGCACACAAGTTTTTGAATGGTTTTGGCGCTTTAAAAGTGGCCAGTTGAGTGTTGAAGATCATGCTCGTTCTGGGTGTCCTTCATCATCTCGAAACGAAGAAAACATTGAAAAAATTCATCAAAAAATCTATGAGGATCGTCGTTTCACGATCAACAAAATTTCAGAACAGACAGGAGTGAGTTGGAGCTCGTGCCAGCGGATTTTGACTGAGGGTTTGCAAATGAGACGTGTGGCCGCTAAGTTTGTTCCTCGCCTGCTCACACAGGATCAAAAAACCATTTGCCTGAATTTGACCCAGGTCTTAAAAAATCAGAGTGAAAGTGACCCAAACTTTTTGACCAAGGTCATTACAGAGGATGAGAGTTGGTGTTACGGATATGATCCCGAAACCAAGCAAGGGTCTAGCAAGTGGAAGACCCCAAACTCCCCCGACCGAAAAAAGCCAGACAAGTGAGGTCAAATGTTAAGACGATGATCATTGTTTTTTTCCGATGTTCGTAGAATTGTGCACTGGGAATTTGTCCCCCATGGTCAGACTGTTAATCAGCACTTTTATTTGTAAGTTTTAAGATGTTTGAGGGAGGATGTGTAAAGGAAACGCCCAGAACTCTGGCGATCAAGTGACTGGTTCCTTCACCATGACAACGCCCCCACATACATGACCTTGTCCGTGAACTGCTATTTGGGCTCTTAGGGGTGGGCTATCATTCCCTACCCTCAGTATTCGCCAGACCTAGCCTGTGCGACTTCTTTCTGTTCCCGAGAATGAAATATCTAAAAGGGAAGCGTTTTGATGGTGGGGAGGTTGTAAAAACAGCTTCGCAGAGGGCACTGGACGACATCAAAGTTGAAGAGTTCCAGAGGTGCTTGAAACATTGGGAAAAAAGACTGGACAAGTGCATCACATCTAATGGAGAGTACTTTGAAGGAGACTGAAAGAATTTTGTAAAAAACTTAATAAATTAATTTTTTAGAGCAAAAGTCCTGTTTCCTTTGGGTCCCTCCTTATATTTAGCAACACTCAAGGAATTTACCCCCATCTCCAAGACAGAAAATAATATTGATAACAACTTAAATTATATGAAGTAAAGCGCAAATATATAGCACTGAGAACTTGTTGAATTAAAAGATTTACCATTACGCTCATTAAAAGAACCCCTAAATTTCCAACTGGAAAAAAATACAGAAATAATAGAAGTTGTACAGTGTATGTTAGGCCTAAACTAAGGGAAGGTTCAATTCAACCTCACCTCCATCTCAAAATTGACAACATTTTTTTAGCTGCCTTAATTATTGTCAAAACAATATCAAAATAAAGGTACAGTATAAGAAAATATATATCTATAAATAATGCTGTAGCTACTATCCTAATATTTAAGTACTTTATTGTTTTTAAAGCTACTATAACAGGTATTTAATATGAACCTGCTGATTTTATCAGAACTTCCCCTGTGGGATGAGGCTTAGAATAGTCTAGGAGTATCTCGATTGTCGCAAAAGGCGAATTAAAGGGGAAGCTTCTGGACATGAGGTACCTCGTGCAGGACCAAGATTTCCTATATCTTCACTATCACTCCCTTTTCTTCTCCCTTTCCTAGCTCTTTGTTTATTTCTTTCCCCTTCCTTTTCCCTGCTGTTAAGTCCTGTGCAGGAGCTTTTAGGCCTGTTCGTTGACGACCTTAGCAACATGTAAGTAGAATGGACTTTAGTATGACAATAACCAGTTACCATACTGTAAGAAAAGATTGATTACATTTATGAGGGTTCTGGACGTAAAGTTGGTACTTTTCTGCACCTACTTGCTGCAATAACCTCTCCCCTGGCGATGCCCCATGCGAAGGTTGTCATGTCTAGCGTCGTACGGCGCTTCCCGTCAGGAGGGTTGATAGGGCCTCATGTGACAGAACTTGGATCACCCTGTGTCTACAATCCGAGTATTGCGCAGTCTGTCTCCAAATAGTATGGCCAAGTTATTGTCAAGACCGACATCTTACTGTCCGCTGGCACCATTCTGCCAAAACATACAGCCATCTCACTGCCCGACCCCTCACAGGGACGTAATGTTGATAAGAGGCGGAAACAGGTAAGGCAGTCCAGCCCTTGTGTGAATGAAACTCAGGAAGTTGAGGGGTCCCAGCCCCTGTTCCTGGTAATGTCTCGAGTAGAGTATGGTGAGAATCTCAAACATGTCAGCTTATTGATCCTCGAAAGAATGATAAATGGAGCAGCAAAATCAGATGTGTCTATAAGAAAACCATGCTATGGCACTATTATGATATAGACTATCAATGTCATTCAGTCGTTCAATGTAATGACAATATCAAAAATACTGTTGAGCATCTCGACTCATTTACAGGTGAAGGAAGAATAGTACAGACCTCGCCATGTTTGTGAGCGAGTGGTCACTTGTTATTACCTCGACTGCAGGAGGACTGAGGAAATCTGTGAGGATCTTTTCCATATGCATGTTACGGCCAGGAGGCTCACAAATACATGTGTCGAGTCTACTAAATTCTGCATCAACTGCAAGGATCAGCACTCCACCTGGTTTCGGTCCTGTCTGAAATGGGAGACAAAGAAAAAATACCTGGAGATTAAATTTGAAATGAAGATGTCTTATGACCAGGCACCACGCAAAGAATATGTTTCCAGTCAGGCTTTGGTATTTCAGACATTATTAACCAAATAGTTAATCAGAACATATACTGTCCCAACTGCCATTGCGCAGTTAATCTTTCAAAGACATCTTCTTGACCTATGCCGCTAAGTCTCAACAGACATTAACAGTACAGTACGATAGGGCTCTCTTTACCAAAGGTCCTCCCCAACACCTGCACCCCTGAAGAGTCCACCTCGAGGCCCTTCCCCAAGTCCTACTTGTGGAACACCCCAAGGTCCTTGGCATTGGTACCCAGAGAATACACCACTGCTTCGAGTGTATATGATTTTAATCATTATGGGTATGCGGTGCAGGACTAGCATACCCAGAGAATACACCACTGCCTTCGAGTGTCTTTGATTTTAATCATTATGGGTATGCGGCACAGGACTAGCATACCCAGAGAATACACCACTGCCTTCGAGTGCCTTTGATTTTTTTTTTTTTTTGGGCCATTTCTTCTAAATGTAAATTTTAATTTAAAAAAATATAATATACATTGATTGGGTGGAATTTAAGGAATTAATTCACGTATAAAATATCTTAATTAACAGGTTCACAAATGTTGAAATGTTTATAGGTTCGCCTCCTGGTATCCAACCTGTGCGGCCTGGAGACGTCATGGAGGCTGGTCTGGGTGACATTCTAACAATAAATTTTCCTGTTAAGTTGGCATGAACATTGTATTTGTGAAACATCAACTGGATAAGTGTGACTCCCATACTATTTTCAGATCATCATCCAACACATTAGATATTATAAAAAATTAAATTTTAACGTTTCAAATGTTCAATGCTTCAATATGAACATACCTTTGCCTCTCTCTCTAAAAAAATGAATATATATATGTATAAAAAAATGTGTGATTTTTCAAAGACAGTTTAATAAATAGGCACAATGCAAGAGAAACTATATCTTGGTTTGTCTATAAATTTATTTTATGAGAATCTCACAGCACAGCTTTTGCTCGAGTATTTTGAGAATTTATAATGCTTATTGTTTTTATAGAAGAAACATTTGAGGAGACTCTAAAATAGTATAAAAATATCTTTGGATCTCCAGGTTTTAAAATAACAACTATTGAAAGAAAACACGTTTAGCCTAGACTGTAATAAAAAATTTAGAAGAGCTGTCAACACTCGACTTACCTGAGACACCGCAGTGGACCTCCGGATCTGACTACAGCCAGAGTTGAACCATGCACCAGTAGGTTTGATTGATGATGTAAGGGAAAAATGTTAATTTGTTGGAGGGAAGGNTTTTGGGGGGAAGGGGGGGGGGGGAGAATGGTGCTAATAGTAATTATAAAAATGAATAAGACAACGGTGTCACACGACTTCCCCATTCAAAAAAGACAGCCGAATGGTGCTGTTTTATGGAGGAAGGCATCACAAACTGGTTTCTCAAGTTGAACCAAATGATCCACCATGGATCGATTATGAAAAAAAAACCACAGTGAATATTAGATATCAGATTGCTGGAGTATAAATAACATATAAATAATTTATTATTTTTTCCTAATATGTTGCATACACAACTAGTTTAGTCTATGAGTCTGTAGCTAGTTGGCTCTTAATTTATCTTTGGCACTTTAATGTATAGGAATAACGGTTGCCTTCCTCCATAGTAATGGGAACTGACGATATTACCAAACACTATTGTAGAAGTCCAAAAGGACTACCTGTCCAGCAGGGGACATCTGTCCCAACATTTCATAATGGACGCTGTCAGGGCCGGAAGCTGTGCTTAATTGTGAGGGTTAACATCTGTTGGGTCACTTTCTTAAGACCCTTGGTGGAATAAATCTGGTCAAGTGACATTATCAATTCCATTTAGGTTTGTCCATGGTCGAAAGGTAGCGTTCATGAGTCCTGACATTGGGCCTCTTTACGGGTGGCAGTTCATTCAAACACAAATGGCCACCTCCAGGAGGTATTTTCTGGTAATATGCTTGTCATGGCTAGTTCTATCTCCTTTAGGAGGCCCCTTAGCTAATTTTTCATCCACACTCGACCAGCGCATTGGGACATGTAGCCTGTTCATTGGTAGGAGGAAAGGTTGGTAGCCCCTACTAATTTACAGTACCATCAGTCGGGACTCCAATGGCTCTAAACACACGTGAAAGTTGTAGTATTTACACTACTATAAATAAATTATCTTTATAGAATTCAACATGAAAATATTTAGAATAAAAAAAGTATAAGTATACTATAAATAGCCAAACACCTCACCATCTAATTAGTGACATGCATTACTGAATTAACGAGATTCCCACTGTCCCTATAAAATATAATTAATAACAATCCCTTGAGGTTTTAGCTATAGCCAAAATCAAAGTTCTAGTAATTTCATCAACATACACCATATTGTTTTTGTGCTCTCTCTTAATAGAATCTGGGCACTCACTTTATGACATCACTTCTTGGACAACTAAGCAACACACTTATCAAGCAAATCAACTACTGTTTTATTCACACTATTGACCCACTCAGCTTCATTCTTGCATACTGGCTGCTTTAATGTACACCCAGTTTACCCTGAAAGTTAGCAGTATTACCTTGACGAACTACATTATAGCCTGATCTTAAAAAAGCTATACCATAGTAGAACCATACAAAGTGAGTTTGTTAGCCTTCAGGTTAAAGAAGGGCAGTCAGTACTATGGTATTTAATTTTTCACACTTTATATAAGACTAGGTGACCTGGTGGTCTAGGGGTAAGGTGTCAGACTTCTGTGCTGGTGGCCAGAGTTCCATCCTCGGTCCTGGCACAGATTTATCTGATTTCCAAACCCTTCGTACACCTCTGACAAGACATCTTGTTAATGTGTGGAATGCCAGGCCTCCACTGTGGTTCGGATTCCACGTTAAACTGTAGGTCCATTTCATCTCACAATCACCCTACCATTACACATTAGCGTAAGTGTGTATAACCCGAACGGGTAGTAAGACACGGTGCTAATAATAATAATAATATATAAGACTAGAGAGACATAATAAGGGCCGGTTTCATAGTCAAACAGAGTAAGCCTCAAGTGTGGCACTATAGGTATTTAACAAGACACCTAATTAGACCAGAATGTGGAATGGGCCAGTTTCATCCATTTTGGTTTAGGTAGGTGTTGTCTTGTATTTACTATGGCACCACACTTGAGGCATACTCAATTTAACTGGGAAACTGGCCTTAAGGCTCATATGCAAATTTAAATTAAATGTTGAATTTGTTCATGATAAAAAAAAATAGTACAAACTTTCAAAATTTTAGTCCTTGTCTATTTTGACTATCAGTAATGTAAGCGTGATGGGTACAATGTAGAAATTTATAAATTCATAATACACACACAAAATAAAACTAAATTGATAACATTTACCTTTTAATTTCATATTATAGTCAATTTTTGTCGATTTAAATGTGAGTTAACAATAACATTCCTATAACAAAAACAAAGTTCCCTCAGTCTAATAAGATTATTTCCCTTAGCCAAAATAGTGGTAATGTGTGTGCATGAAATGGATATTAAAATGGCCATATTGTGACCAAATACAAAATAATAATAAAAAACAACGGCCAAGTATTAAGAAAGCAATGATTTTTTTAAACCTAAAGTATATATATAATGAATTATTAAGTCATTTTATTTGCCACAAACTAGGATCTCTAATAATATTACATTAAATCATAGTTTAATATTAATGCTTTTCATCCGGTTTGTAAAAAAAAAATAAAAATATTAAGAGGTTATAAAATTGTAGGTATGGCTACATTTACTCCCTTTTTCAGAAAATTTAGGAAAGTTGGCAGCTATGAAAATCTACTTGGCCTAATGGAATTGTAAAATTGATTATGGTGTGGTGGTAGAGATAATGATTTTTTATTCTAAAAACATGTGTTGCCTGATTATATATCTAATTACAGAATATTTTAAAAAATCTTCGAAGACGCTTTAAGTAGATCATATAAAACAAGAATGTATTCAGATGTTTAAAGAACTCACAATTTGTTTGTGAAATTACATGACCAAATGCAATTTTTAATACTATAAAGCTACTATTGGGGGAAGAACCAATGGGAGGAATACATGTGTTGATTGGTATAAATAAAAACCACAAGTTAAATGTTCTACTTTTTTTTATTACTTAATGATTACCTTCTGTCAGTAGATTATATTATAAGCCTTCAAAGTAGTTTATGGTGTTTTATGAAAGCATATTATAATGTTAAATATACATCTGTATGGTGAATTCAATGGATATGCACGTTTAGGGCCAGGCATTCCAATCTACCTAATTATACACATTTAGGAAATAAATAACTTAAAATACCACACATGTGTAGTTATAGTTCGGTATAAAATTAATGAAAAACAATGACAAAACACAAGACACATTTTAAATCGCTGCAATAGGACAAAGAGGTAATGATTTGCACTTTAGACACAAAAACAGTTATTTATGTTTTAATTTGTGCAGTTCTGTAAAGGATCTTTGCTAGTCACCATACTTATTGTGTTATTAGAAATTAATAGCAATATTGCCATTAGCATACCACTATTATTTATTAATAAAAAAGATTTACCAAAAATAAACACCACTTTGTATTTTCAAGGCTTACAAGGATTACTCGCTATCCTATGTTTATAAGAATCGACATGCACAGTAAAGATATTAATGTGTTTCAAACAAATCTGTAAGGTAATAATTACCATTGTTTGTGCTCTTTATACACATTTGAACAATTAAAAAAAAAAACTCTTAAAATTAACAGTAAAACACACATCAAAGTGTTTGATAACTTCCAGGTTTGAATTTACAATGCCCAGCATATCACCTGGATAGGTACAAATTTTTTGAAGCTGGCCTTCATTACATAGAATGGGTAAAACAAATCATTGAACACACAAAAAAATTGTGAGTTAAGAGTGCTCATCATAATAGGACCAACTCAGCTGTGTTTTGTATCTGTGCATGTATGTTTGTGTGTGCACGCAGGAGGTATGGGAGTAAAAGGGAAAATAAAAGCCCTACAATATGTTAGAAATGTGTGCAGTACATATTTGTATTTGAATGATTTCCCGAAATGTTTCACAGTGTCAATGGGGGACAAAACGACAAAGTTTTTTTTGTGAATAACTACAGTGTGTGTGTATTATAACATAATGGAGATTTGTGCACAATGCTTATTTGTGAAGCCATTCTAAAATGGTCAAAAACAGCTTTTTATAATTTAGGTTTTATCCAAATATTTGATATTTCAACAATGTTTTTAGCATCAAGAACTTATTTAACACTTTATCTCCATTATTGTTTAATCAGATATAATCCATGTGCAATAGTGTTTGTGTAAATTTCTTATTTCCAGCTGAGCGTATCACAGAGTTGATTGGGCTGTGATGCACACTCTTAATTCAGTAACACCTTTATCATTGGTTATTGTGATGGACAAAAAAGGTGGTGTATTGTAGTCTTGGGTGGTGTATTTCCATCTTATACCAAATCATTCAGACAACCAAATAAAGCATATAACTGAACATACACATTTTTTGGTTTAAAAGATGTAGGTAGCTACATCTGTAGATAGCATTTAATAGAGTACAATTATTAATTTACCAGGACTTTTGATGGGCATTGTAAAAATGGTACTTAATAGGGATGTGTGAATAGCGCCATTTTGAATACCAATATTTTTTAGTAGAATAGAAATGGGAAGGACGATTCATTTTTGCATAAAGTTCAAAGTTATCATCTTTACTAAAATGATAGATTCTATGATACATTTTAACAAGTTTTTTAATTTCAGTTGATGGTTTAGATGACTCATTTTGTTGAACAAAAAGTTGTTTAGTTTTAATTACTCACGTGATCATCAAATAAATATATTAAAAAATAAAAAGTATAAAAAGTATGTAAAGGTTAAAATTTGGGGATAGGATATTCAACCAATTTTCTGATAATCTTTGAATATTTTTTTAGTATATTGATACTGATATTAGTAATACCAAGTGAATTCATAGACTTTTATAATATCTGTTCCTTGCATGTGTTTAAAAAAATAAATTTCATTTTATTTTTTACACATATTAGCCAAAACTACTAAATTTACATATTATGTAACTATCAAAGTATGAATTAAAGCAGTGAAAATTAGTTTATCATAAATAATTAATTTTCTTAAAACTCAAAATTAAAACTTTGAATGGGAATAGTAAGAATGTTGATATTAAAAACAGTTTAAAATGTTGGGACTCACACACTCCTTTTCATTTAATTACTAATTTAGGAATGTACACGTGTCATCAAATAAAGCACACATCAAAACATAGAAGGTGTATATATATATATATATATATATATACACACACACACATAAAATGGCAAAACCATATTTCCTATCAACATGGAAAAATGTGCAAGATAGTGTTCTATTTAAAATAATAAAACGATAAAACATAGTGTGGGGTATCTAAAAAAAGAAAGGTAGATTGAACAAAATACATATTATTGTACTTTGTGGGGGCTGTA
This sequence comes from Timema monikensis, assembly GCA_902151445.1. NCBI lineage: Eukaryota > Metazoa > Arthropoda > Insecta > Phasmatodea > Timematidae > Timema > Timema monikensis. Next base: position 153,438 of record CABFVZ010001767.1, on the reverse strand, counting down.
ATCTTGAATAACTGGCAACATCTATTCTTTATTGGGGACATAGGTTAGAACCAGCGCCCCTAGAGGTGATAGGGACACTCCAGTGGATGATACCTTGCTCCTGAAACAAAATAATTAATGGTCACTTAAATCCAACTGAGAACTTTATAAATAAGCACACGTCAAGTAAAAAACATATATGCAGGTATAAAGCATACATTTTTTCTAACAGCAAATATAATTTGTCTAAAATGTTTATCTTATTATAACATTTTCAATAAAAAAGTATTGAATAATGAAGCAACATCATACATAACACCATAATGTAAACTACAAATCATTTCAAGTAATAACATGAAGATTACAATTTATTAACAATTTTAATACAGTAGTCTCGGAAACTCGACACTCGATAACTCAACACGCTCACGTGCACACAGTTGTTGGCACCAGTCACAATCAAAGGTCATTCAACTGTATAACCTCTCAGTTTGTGTTACTCCAAGTGGAACAGTCGTGCTCTGGTGTTTTTACAAGTGCTGTGTTTGTTAGTTTTCCAATTAAGTAACGTGTTATTATACATACCATTATATTAACATGTAATTTATTGTACTGTACATATATTACTGTTATATATTATAGGTACAAATGTACTGCAGTTATGTACAGTACAACTGTACCTATCATATTCAATACTGTACTATGATTCATCCTTGTTTAGTAGGGGTCTGCGAGCTTGTAAATACTTTTGAAAAAATAAAAAGTTAAATAACAGAAATATCGGTTTTAAAATTAGAAATAACACTTATAAAATGCAATTTAAAAATAGGAACACTAAAATAAAAATCTAATAAAAAAATATTTAAAATGGTTTCAACACTCATTTCTTTAGGACATTAAAATTACACTAGCAATTATTAAAAGAGTTAATAAAATGAATAATTGCATAATGGCTTGGAATTGTATAATAAGACAGTGTAGAAACACTGTACAGTGATGTAATGTAAGTGATAGTGAAGGAAGCCAACCTGAAAGGATAGTTAGGTTAGGGCCTAGATAGGAACAAACACACTTCTCTCTTCATGTCTTCTTAAACTTTTACACTTTCCACTTCATTAATAATTTCAAACAATGTGCAACTGTGGCAGTTTGAAGAAGTGGTAAGTGTAAAATTGTAGAAAAAAATAGAGAAGTGTGTTATCTCTAGGCCTAACCTGACTATCCTTTAAGGTTGGCTCCCTTTATTATCATTTTGCATTATTGTAGAGTGTTTCTAAACTATCTTGATAAAAAGTTAATAAAATTGACCTTTTAATAAGCTAATATTTCCCCAAAATATAATTCACTAACTTGATTTACTCGATAAGAAAACATAAAAATAATAAACAATTAAAAATTTGAAGTGTTTCATATTTAATTTATTATTCCCTCCTTAGTGTAATCGTGCATGATCAGGTCCTCTGTTCCATTTCCATTCCTCTATGTGTAGTTACACATGTGCATTGTAAGGGCTCTCGTTAGACATTAATTTTATTGAGAAATTTACTTCAATCCAATTTTTAATGCTTATAAAAATTGATGCTGATGCTTTAAAATTAAAAATAATATGACTAAAATAATATTTCTAGCAAACAATATGAAATAGTAAATGCTTTTTTTAATATAAATGTGGTAAGTTTGATAAGATATGTATTGCAATAAATAATATAAACATTGATTTTAAACAGGTTAACCAACATAACTAAATAGTAACTAAACTAAAGCTAGTTTTGTAGCTAAACATATTAATTAATACGAGTTTTAAATATCTTCATTTTGAAAACATTTAATATAATAATATATTCTTGATATTACATATATAATCTAACATAAATTATTATTATTATTTTAGAAAGGGACCAGGTAAAAATAGTAAAAACAATCATTAAATTAATTATTTAGTAATCTTCTTAGCTATTTTTATTTCCATTGCTTTGTTATGGCAATACAAGTAAACAACTTCAATCAAGTATAATTTAAAATGGACGACAATATTGAATACATTTTCCAGTCGACAGTGGTTTTAAAGCTCTATTACATAATAAACGTGAAAATTGAAATTAATCTTTAGCAATTTGTTAAGTAACAGAGTGATTTATAAGTGGAAATGCTGACACTATCTAAATTAAATAGAATATGCTTACTATTGCGTTTTAAAAATTGGTTATTAATAACATCAAGTAGAAGCTTGAAAATGATGAACCTACAGTACTTTCGATCTCGATTTCTAGCTTAAGCGACCAGCTCGGCTTGAAGCTCGGAATACAATTACTCGCGGAATCCTATTGTTTAGTAAACATTACATAATAAACATGCATCGTATGCAAGTTCATCTGTAAAAATTAATCTTTCATTAACTCGACACCATCTTAGTCCACATTAGCTCGAGATTCCGAGATTCTACTGTACAACTAAATAATATGGAAGCCACCCAAAACGGGTTTGAATTCTTCAAATTTGAAAGAGTGAAAGAAAAATGAGAGACCCACACTGATACATGAACTCAGTGTTTCATAACCAAGTGAGCGAGGCATAATAAAGGACATTCACGACCTTAGTTTAGTTGAATGACAACTCAAAAAGTTACTAGAAATAGTCCCTAATGTATCCCTACACCAACAGCTGACATCTGTCACTTTGGATAACTGTATTGAGAACATATGGTAATGTATGAATGTGATAGTTAACCATAGTAATTTAGGCCAATATTATTTATATTTATTTGAGCTTATTTATTGTTTTATTCCATTTAATTTTTTTTTATTCACAGCACTTCTACAAAGGAGAGCTTCAAAGAGGTTACCGACAAAATTAAACCAAGTGCATGAACTGTTAACGTTTAAAAAATATAGTGTGATATATTAATGTATATGCACCACCATTAGAGTGAAATTTGTTACCATGATTAAATTGGATCAAAGTTTGTTATCCTGTATTTAAAATAATTAAAAAGGGGATGATATCTTATTTTAGAAATTAAAATTCCTAGTATTTTAAAGTTCTTATTGTACGTAGATAAGAAGTTTTTTCTCGATATTTCATATGTTATTGACTTTAATTTAAATTTCCGACTATTATGTCATTTACATAGATTTTACCTACTCAGCTCCTTGTCAGGAAGCAAGTGAGGGAAATGTGCCCCTGAAGGGGTATATCAAGCAACATCTCCTTCTCAAAGCTTCATAGAAAAAAGAGGTGCGGTCATCCAGGTATGTCTTTTTAAAGAGAGACGCAGAAAGATATCCCCATAACTTGCAGCTTAACTTAAAACAAATAAATCTTACTACCTGCTCTCATTTATAATGTCGTGATTTTGAATACAAATGTGAATAATAAATTATTGGGATGTATAATTCCATATCATTACAGAACATGATGAAAAAAAGTTCTTTACAATGATGCACCCACGCAGTGGATAGGAATGTTTTGAAATACAATAAAATAATGTATATATTTATATAAAACTTACAAGTATTTTCTCTTTTCCAAGTAAATACAATGCCTGTATTTTAGGCTATGAATGAATGCACTATCTCGCACGTAATAGAAGATGATAGTCCAAACAAAGAATAAGTACTTTTAATTATGTAAGATAGTTTCAAATCAGGTAAAATCAAATTATTAAAAGTGGTGAAATAGTGTAAGAAAATTTACATTTATATTTTTTTTAATGTAAAATATAACATGTAACTAAAAAACTTAACATTTATAACAAAACAGAGATCTTTTATAAGTGTTGGCAACCCAAAACCTAAACATATGATTTTTGGACCGTAATCTACGTAAAAACCTATCGTGAACAGAATCTACTCCACCTTACACTTTTCTTTGTGTTCTATCCGAGGAAACATTTCCGTCTAAACCATATGTATTTCTAGAATAACATTATTTTGTATAATTAGTGCCATTTTACATCGCTATTGGCTGCTGTCTCATGGGTAGGGATATGCAAAATTCACATTTGCGATAAGGCAAATTTTTACATAAATTCTAATGTTTTAACACAAATTAAAGTTTTTTTTTAAATTTGGGCAAATACCACAACATCTATACTTATAAAATAACATGTCCTGACTGACTGACTGATTCATCATCGCCGAGTGCAAACTATCAAGGCTACAAGCATGAAATTCGGACTGTATATTCATTTTGTTATGTAGGCACCCACTAAGAAAGGATTTTAGAAAATTCCACCCCAAAGGGGTCAAAATAGGGGATGATAATAGGTATGATAATATGTATGAAAGTCCGTCATTTTGAAAGTTACATAAACAAAATTTTGTATTTCGGTTATTGACGTAAAACAAATAAATACGTGTTTCAGGAATTTTGGAAATTTTATTTAATAAGGGATGAAAAAGGGGGTGAAAGTTTGTATCGGACTTGCATTATTTTTGATCTGAGGTCAAGTTATGGTCATCAACGTAACGTAATATTTTAAATTAATCTGTAAATACATATGTATATTTTCGTATTTGTATATAATCAACTTCCACGCGAGCAAAGCCGCAGGCAACAGCTATCTAGTCCAATATAATTTTCAATGTGGTAATGCCAGTTATGGCACTACATCAGGCCTTCTGTTTGTATGGATAATATAAGTTTTTGTTGATTTTAAAGGTATGAAAGGGATCACAGGATATACAAGAGATGTCATGGATTTAGATTTTTTGTTGTTGAGGTTAACATTAAAAATCACGATTTCTACTTCTACACGTTTCAATACTTAAATTTTGATAGATCAATTCTTTGCTTTCAGCTTTTAAAAGATTTCATGCTAGGTTTAAGCAAGGACATTAATATATATGGCCCTTGCTACAGGTAATCATGTTTGGCAAAAATAAATCTTCTTTATTTTTATTCCCTTCTTTTTATTTGATAGTTGTTTAGGCTTCTATGATAACATGTTTCGATATTATTGTTTGGTCTAAACATAAATTGATAATTGATTATTCTGATAGGTGTTGCTATTTGTAAAACTGGAAGGTAATGAATGATAAAAGATATAGAGTTTGACATTACTAAGTGTGAAATGATGTATGCATACTTGTATTGGCTTTTTCTCCGAATATATAAATAAATATTTAAATACACAATATGACAAAAATAATGTAGGCAGTTATATCCTAGTTTCTTTTAATAAGTACTAATTTGACTTATATTTACATAAATTATAACATCACTTTCAACATATATAATTGTTTTTTGAGAAAAATAACACCACTTTTCCTGTAAAAATAACCTCACCTTTTGCATGCCTCTACTCACGGGCCACTCCAGTAGAATTCACCAGATTTGAATTTATTACCAGGATCACAATCAACTTAACTTTAACTTAATGTAAGGTTCACTTTAAGTTAACTTGACTTAAGAAAACAAATGTGTGATCCCAATTCACGTAACTTAAAGTAACAACTCGAGCCAAACATCTGCATTCTTGAGTATGATCTGTGATTTGTACTATTTGTAAAGTGATGATCTGTGAATGTTTACAGTTTTCAATCGAGATTATCAATTTCTATTGCTAAACTTTTCTGATAAATTTAGCTTTCCTATTTTGGCTTAATTATTTTGTTTCAATATCTGATCACTAGAACTAAAGCTAAAAAGTATACCTTGGTCTTAAAACCAACAAATGAATTACCAAATAGTACTGTTGACGTCACTCGCATAATGATTGGGAGGCTAGATCACGTGATACCCTTTAAGTAATATTCACTTGAAATAAAAGACCTCCAAGGACATCTCTTAGGTGAAGTTAACTGCATAGTGATCGCTTCCATGTAATCACATGAGATCCTTTATGTTAAGTTGATTGTGATCCTGGCATAAGTGGTTTCAGCACCATTAAAAGAAATGGGAATAAATATATATGATTCCTACACATGTTTAGGAACCAAAACCAAATTTAGAATATATTTATTTGTCACCATTAATTTACTTGGCGGAGTTGGGGGGTGATTGGAGTGGGGAAGATGCTCTGAAAACTGTAGTTGTAAGGGTTCGCGTTATTTTTTAATCTCTCTGCTTCTATAAAAGATATCTACTTGACCCAAAAAATATTGTTTACCATCGTCTGTACTTCATTTTAATATATTGGTAAACTACTCGACTATATAGTTCCTGGACTGTACTGATATAAATCAGGGAAAAAAAATGTTTTTTTTTTGTCAAAATTTAACTATATATAAAACCTTTAGTTTTAAAATCACCTGTCATGTTATTTTTTTGCTACTTCCCCACAAAGAGTAGTAAAGGATACGCACCACAGAGTGCCTGCTTGCTTGTCTTTCCCTTGACACACTACTAGTAAACAGATTTGCCAATTTTTAATGTATATTGTTACAACAAGCTAAAATAAAATGTTTTCCAAACTACACATCTTTATACAATTGACTTTACCTATTGCCTATATATTAGAAGTCTTGGGTTCAATCCCTGCCACTTCCAATTATTATTTTTTGTGAAGAAGTCGGTCTGGATCGGGGTCAACTAAGTCTCATGAGGACAAACGAGGAGCTACTTGAATGTATAAGTAGCAGCTTTGGTCTAGGAAATTGAGATTGACAAGAGAGGTCATTGTGCTCATCCCACCATCTATCTGCAAAAGTTGGTACTATCTTCGTCAGCAGATAGCAGCCACTTAGTTGGTATAGGTTGATTGCAGGCTGATGCCATGAAGGTTTTCTTCCCTACAAAGCTCATCTTTTTAGCAAACCACAGTTTCTAGTACTCGAAGCATACTATTCAAATAAAAGTGTGGTTCAAAATGATTGGTGTAAACAATCAACAGCATGGTGCTGATCATTTGTTAACTGTGCCATGATCACTCTGGACAGCATTGGCACAGCCTTAATTTTAGTCATCATTACTCATATGAGCTTTTATATTTCTTTACTTATTTACACTTATTAGTTTATCTTTTAATTTTTATTAATTTGAATGTTTTATAATATACATATACATCTGTAGGAACAAATAAGCAAGCTTAATTTGTAAAGTTATAGAAATTGTAACTCACTTCTTTGGTTCAAATCCTGTGCTGTGAAGATGTACAGTGAGCTCTCCCGAAACGTTGTCTAGAGTAGTGAGATCTACAGTAACATTATTGGCACTGGGGTTGAATGTTACTATGTATCCGGGGTTTCCACTCTTCACCCTGTAAATGGTTACACACACCATTAATTTGGTCAGCTCTTATTTCAATAGACAAAACTGGCAGTAATGAACATGTAATTTTAAGTCAAAATAGAAAACAAAGTAAACAAAAAAGAGCTCAAGACCAAAATTTTAGAGATGTTTGTGTTTATAGTCAAAATTAACCTTTAGGTGTTAAAAATTATAGATATATGTGCTAAAATCTAGAATTTCAAGATTTACACACTAGTTCTGAATTTCTGCAATGGCCTGCACTATGACGTATTTATGGAACTTTCAAGGACAAATTGGGTAATTTTTTTAAACTAATAGTGATACCAAAATTGTGTATCAAAGCAACAGTTCATATTTGACACAAACACCCACACTTTTTAAGGTAGTATAGCTTGTGTGATTTAAATAAATAAAAGATGTAAATCAGATGCTTGAGTTACAGAAGTTGTGTACAACTTTCCAATGAAGAAGAGGCCCAATTTGATTTGAATATTTATTTTAAATTACTTTGATAAGATTAGAGATTCAAAAGAAAATTTATGATTCGGATTTAAGATTCGGATTCAAGATTCGGACTTGACAAATTTCTTAATAATAATAAATTTAGTTAAAATCTACTGCTTTAATGATACGATTCACAGCTGATAAACACTTAATGAGCTCAAAAAAGGGTCTTAGTAATTAGAATTCAAGAATACAAAGGAGATGGAAAATAGTTTCTTCATTGAGGATCAAAGAAGTTATATTTTAACAATAAATAAGATCCATTTTACTAAGTATTAAAACATTGTATACATAATTAATAAGATAATTAGGAATTAAAGTATTAAGTATGTATTCTTACATTTATAAATGATTAAAAAAATAAAGTTTAATAAATAGTTGCTGAAAACACAAGTCTATTAGATTTACCAATTTGATTTAATGAAATGGAAAGTAAACTTAACACCCTGGTAACATGTAAACAATCAAGATAATTGCCGACATTCCTTAATTTTAAAGTCATAAAATGTAAAAGAATAAAACTAGATTAGCTTATAGGATTTGTATTTGTCTTCTACTTTTAGCAATAGGCCTTTAGACCCTATAAAATGTTTACAATTGTATATTACTTAAATCTTACAGAATATTTAATCAAAGTTTTCAATAGTTAATGTTGAAAAATTAAATTAAGGATTTGTAAAAACGTGATTTTTTAATTCAGACAAATCAAAAAGAGAATTATAGTGATACATAACTATTTTGTGACCTATTCATTGAATCCTTTTTCTTAAATAAGCGCCGAAGAGAATATGTAGGCAATTAATATAAGGAACAATTTAAATATCACATACAATTAAAACAAGATAGGTATAAGCATCTTTAAGTCAATTAATAAAGATAAATAAATTAATAGAGTGGACACATTACTTAAATTAAAAGTCAAAATTAATTAATTAAAATATATTTAAAAATGAGGTGGCCCAATGGCTAAATAATTTTATAGTAAAGGAAATTGATAAAACTAGAGAAAAAAATAAAAATGTGGGAAGAATCCAATGCACAAAAGTGACATCAACTTCCTTTCTTCTGTCTTCTATATTAATAGTCACACACACATTTTAACACAAATATAATATTTACTTTGCTTTTAAGGCAACAATGCCGAAATATTATTATATTTGTGTTAAAATGTGTTGTGTGACTACTTCTACTATAGAAGACAGAAGAAAGGAAGAAGATGTCACCTTTGTGTATTGGATTCTTCCCACATCTTTCCTCTTTCTCTAAGTAGGGTTTCTTCACCAAATTTACTCTTAGTAGTTTATTTTTTCCCTTTCCTTTAGTTCTATCAATTTCCTTTATTATAAAATTCATTCAAATAATAAGTCAATTACTAAATTAATTGTAATAACAAATATATATATGTTAAATTTATGAGAAGTCATGATAAGATTTATGCAGACACTTGTCTACAGATGAAAAGGTCAGTAGTATTCTATAAATGCAATAGGATAAGTACCATGTAACTAAATCCAGACTAGCCCAAGATATGTGTATTTTTAATCTTGTTTTAATCTTCAAGCTAACTATTTATTCAACCCTTTATCCAGAAGCATTAATATGGTTGTCATCTGTCCACATTGTAAGCTTCAATTACTATCTAAATTTTTCAAATGTATCTAATTGAGTAAGTGCCTGAAAATTCAAAATTATGTGTAACTGTGAACATAATGAAAAGGGTGAAGAAACCAAAAGAGACTATTTTAATGTTGCCACACTTTTCGGGTGTAGCATAAAATAATGAAGTAAAAAAACTTTATGTTTGGTTTGTAAAATATATATATTTGGAATAAAGTATTTGGTATTTGGTTTGAGACTTTTCTTGCATCAACTTCATCATCAACTGTTTCCATCCTGTGGGCGGGTCAGTTTATTGAAATGCCTTCATCTTCCTCTATCCTTATACCATTCTTTTTCCCTGCAATTTTTTCCAAATGTATAGAATCCTATTACATACTAATTATAATCAAATGTTTTATTTTATATATATA
>CABFVZ010001767.1:106232-143703 GCA_902151445.1 Timema monikensis | reverse complement strand
TATATATATATAAAAAGGCTGTGTTTGGGAAAAACAGCGCGGGCTGTTTTCGAATCAATATAATGTGTTCACACATCTTTTTACACTTATAAAATTTACTATGCACATAATAAATATATTTTTATTAATAATTTATAATATATTTTATTATATGTGTGAATATAAATTTGTTCTTACCATAGTCTTGAAAGCGTAGTAAAAAATAAAGAGAAAAAACATTAGATAATAATAATAATAATAATAATATTTAGCACCGCGTCTTACTACCCATTCAGGTTATACGCTTTAAGTACTAATTACGCTAATGGATTAGGAATTGGGAAGGTTGAATTAGAGGAAGTGAACCCGCATTTGCGTTGAGGGAGAGTGGAAAACCATTTAGGAAAAACCACCCCCAGTTCACCCGACCGAGATTCGAACGTCGATCTCCCCGCCCTCGGCAGTCGAGCTCAACACGACAAGCGCGTTAGCCAACTACGCTACCGAGGCGGGTAACAACAACATTAGATAACATCTAACAAAAAAGAGAATTAAATCATCAGCTTCTTTCAACAATAGATAGTTAACATTAATGACAAACTAAAGGACCAACTATTTACTGGTTAAAAGGGGGTGTACGAAGCTTCGAAACTTCAACTTAGCTTCAAAATAAGTATTAGCCACCAATTAAAATATTGACAACTAAAATACTCAACTTTTGTTCAATTATTGCCATTCTGAGCTGTTACATAAATTACAAATATTAATATGAAAAAACCTAAAGTAATTTAATTGTAAGTTGTGATAGTAACTTGAATCAGATTAGAATGAAATACTAAAAAATAAATAAACTATTTTCAAATGATTTTCCTGCATAAAATTATATAAATACAATATATTAAAGTATAAAAAGAATAACAAAAAATATTCTATCATTGGTTTGGCTTTGAGAATATTTCCTATACTCAATTTGGCTTTGCTTTCTATTGAAAAAATGAACTTGGCACATCCCTACTAATTAATTATGAAAATGAAATTGGCTAGACTTTGAAATACACGGAAACACTGTAAAAATAATGTAATGTTAGATAAACAAGTCAACCAGTAAAGATAGTTGAGTTAGGCTTCCTTATATAACACATTACATTATTCTAGTGTTTTAATACATAATTATTACTAATTAATTAATTGATCAATCAAATTTCATATTAATCTTTTGGTTAAGTTTTGTAGCCATATTTACATATTATATTTTTATTAAAACCAAAATTAATTTGATTTAAATATTTTCTTTAGCTTTAACTAAGAAGAATTTCTCTATTGAAAATTTTCTAAAGCATGACATCAGAATTGAATCAGCTTAATAAACAAAGATTTAGATTTTGTTTTAAATCGAAAATCTTTATTCAAACAGGCTAATAAGAAGTGTTTTTTTATAAGTCTGAAACTAGCATGTTTTCTTAAAGTGCATTCCATATTATGTAAACTATTAAAATTAAACTGTTTAACTTTTAAGAAGTAAAGCTTAATTTTAGCATGTTTATTTCTATCCGCATCTTGAGTTAAATATATTTTGAACAAACTCCTACAGTACACACCTGGTGAAAGCAAATACAGAGGAGTTAATAACAGAAGAATTGATGACTGCGAAGTCTAGGCTACCAAACATGACTGATTGTGAGGTGCGTAGTTCCGCCAGCTCACGATACACTTTGAGGTGACTCTCCTCAGCCTCATTTTGTGCAGCCACAGAGAGAAACTCTGCCCCATGCCCTATAGGAAGCCATGGTTCAGAGTCGGAGAAACCTTTAACAGCCCAAGAGTTTAAAATACATGTAACTGGTTTAACATCTTACTTTACATCTATTAGTGTTTCCAGCCCATGACCTGGGTCAGTTTTTTATTCAAGACCTATATTTTTCACTACTGGCTAGCTATGCCTGTCATAGCTTCATTTGCCTCATAATATAACTTAAGACTAGGACAGGCACAACATTCAGTCCCCAGCTGTTAATTCATCCCTGTGAAATGGTAAACCCACATTTCACCAATGATAAATTTTATGGCCATGCTGGGAATCGAACCTGGGACCCTTAGCTCAGTAGACAAAGACGTTATCAAATAAGCTAAGGTGTCAGATAACATATGTTTAAAAATTACACAAAGTAGCTTCAAATTAAATTAGAAAAGAAATGGATATGTGTACAATTATTTTGTTTCATAAAGTAAAATATTTACAATAAACTGTAAATAGTTTACCATTTAAAATAGAAAGATTAAAGTCCCAAATGGGATAGTTCTTGGTGTGAAAAAATAATTCAATTTGTCTTAAATCTACATCGATGACAGGTAAGTACCCAAGTTAATGATTTTAAAACACAAATAATTACATATATTTGTTGAATGTGTAAATGCTTGGTAATAAAAAAACAACACTTGACAACATTTAAAGAAAACTAAATTAATTATATTTTTCAAAAGTGTTAAAAATATATCATAAGAAATTAACATGACGACTGACAGTAGTTTACTAATGTTAGCAAAGAAGTATGCAGGAAAACGACCGCAAAAGAGGCCATGACAGAGATGGGAGGAGCAGATAACAAAGTGTTTAAGTGAGAGGAGAAGAATGAAAGAAATTAAAGGAGGAAGAATGATGGAAGGATAAAGGAAGATGGAGGCATTTTACTAAACTGACCCAACCACAGGCTGGAAACAGTAAATGATGATGATGATATGACAGTAGAATAGTATAACCACCTGTCCTCCCTGACTAAAAAAATATTAAAATAATTATTTTTTAATATAACAAATGTCTTTGCAAGATGGTATTTTACCAATGTACTTTATTTACTATATTGGTTACTACTATTAATTAATATTTGCTCTCCACAAAATATAACATTTTTCTACTTACCCGAATTAGTGTCATTGTTCCAAGGAATGGGCCCAGGGCCATCAAGCCCTAACTCATCTCCTAAGTAAGTGAGAGGTGTCCCAGTAAGGAGCATAAACACCATGTTAAGTGGATCTACATAGTCTGCCCCAAGGCGAGAGGCCACACGAGATGTGCCAGGACCACCAACCTACAAAATGACACAATTTGTTTAATAATGAGGAGACTGAATGGTTATATGATTGTTCAATAATGTAAAATGACCAAAACAATAAAAATTTAGCAATGAAATGACCCAATGGCTAATTCGTTTTATAGTAGAAATTGATGAAAATAAAGAAAACGTAAAAATAAGAAAATAAGTGTAAATTTAATTAAGTAAGCCCATCTAGGGGAAGATGAAAAATGTGATAAGAATCCAATGCACAAAGGTGACACCTTCTTTCTTTCTTCTGTCTTCTATAGTAGAAATAGTCACACACACATTTCATTACAAATAGAATAATATTTCGGCATTGTTGCCTTTATCAAACACAAAGAGAGAAGAAGGAATAAATACACTTCACAAAAACATAGGCTTACTCCATTTTGAATTTTTTTTTAAACTGTGCCAACCGTTTTTGGGAATAACATATTACTCTATTTGTGTTTAAATGTGTGTATGTGTGTGACATGATCAATTTTGAATTGATGACGTTTTGGAATTTTGCAAGTTTGCAGTTATATTTCAAATTCTTCAAGAAGGATGTAGTTCCACATAATATCCTTCTTTGTGTTTTGTGTGTTTTAAATATGTCTATATGAAAAATGAATATTTCCAAACATTCAAAACTAGAGATGGGCCACTCGAATCTTCGAATCCTCGAATCCACCGAATCCTGACAAGTATTCGAGATTCGAGTATTCGGTGTTTTACTGGATTCGATGATCGAATCTTTCACCTCATAAACAAAGTATAATATGTTGAATTCAAAAATTACTTAGTTAGGCCTACTTGAAAAGGACAATTTAATCCGTAATAATTATTTTGTCGGACGAAAGAGATAAACATGAATAAATTTATTTTTTTTAAACAAAAAATTGTTCGGTGTGGAAAATCTTACGTGCCTAGTACCCTAACCTCCCAACCGTATGGGAAACTTGGACTCGACCGTTTCATCACATGCTCACTTCTAAAATTTTCACCTCACGAACAATATTGTAAATATTTTAATAAACACATCAAAACTCTTCAAAAACTGAAAATCAAAACTAGAATTACAAATAAACTCGAAATAAACTAAACAAATTACGGTTTTTTTTTTAACCGAAATAAGAACACATTACGGATGATACAAAGTCAGCCGCCATTACACACGATATAGTCAGTCGCCATGACGTATATTATGTTTACTCGCCCGAGGGATGATTAAAATAATGATACTGTTAATTCTTACTACCCAACTGGTTTTAATTATCTACAACTATGTAAAGAACCCCAATTTATTGCATACGATCCTTAAGTTAGACATGTTGTTGGGTTTCATGAAAAGTAAATACTGTCAACAGTCAGTTTATTCATCCCTACCGGCGTACGTATCGTATATCGATTGTTTGTTTAAAATCGATTCAGGTAATCTGATCACTTAGTAAGCGCTCTCGAGTTTTAAGAATCAAATAACGACTTGCTAATCCATTATTTATTTTTAAATCGATTTTAACTTAGTTCTTATTATTTCTTTTAAATATGTTATTGAAGTAATTGTGGAAATATTCAAACGTAGTCCTGCCTTATAAAATGGGAATGAACAGATTGTAGTCGAAAATATGTTCGTGTTTTAAATAGAATGTATTCTCAGAAATCGATATATCGCAAGAATCGAAATATATTTGTTTTCTACGCAAAAATAGATAATGGGTATAAAAGAAAATAATAATAAAACATATTTAAGCATCATTGAGTTCACTATTTCCAATCAATGTTTAATTGTTAAGCACGTTGTTTTAGTCTTTATTAAAAAGATCCGTTTGTATTTTAATTTTGCTATCTTAATACAATAAAATATCCTTTATTGATGATTAAAGTTGATCAAAGGATAACTAGGCCTAATCTGTTTATTCCACGTTTTTTAGAAACTTAACCCATTCTAACAACACTTTTAAAAATAACTAAAAGACACTCAAATCTTGATTGATTTGATTTTTAAACAATAATATGAGTCTAGATTGTTTAATTTGGCTGGATTTTAACCTATATTTCGGGAAGGGGGGGGGGTGATTATAATTGAAAGCATGATTGAAATAAACCTTAATTCACAGTTTAGGCCTATATTGTGTAATTTAGGTCTATTTATAAATCATTAAAATTTATAACGATTTGCCAGGATTCGGATTCGATATTCGAGATTCGAAAATAAAATGTGGATTCGACCCAACTCTATTCAAAACCATGTGTAACTGTGGAAGTGTAAAGAAATGGAAAGTGTAAAAGTGTGAGAAGAAATTGACCCTTTGAATGCCAAGAGAAATGACCAAAAAAAAATGTGCTAAAAGTGTCAAGCTATTTTGCTGAAAAATACAGGATTTTGTTTAAATTTTAATAACTTATTATTCTTTGAACTTCTTTCACTCAAATTTTTACATAAGCTAGCTAACATGATCACCAATCCGATTATATAATTATACATATACTTTTTAATTTTTAAATATAATAAAAAAATCACTAACCAAGATATTTAAAAAATAATTTTTTTACTGTTTTACTTAACATTAATTTTTAAGCTTTGAAAATTTAAATAGCTTGAAATAGAATAAATCACTGAAAAGAATATAAAAAACCAAGTAAATAACAGAGTTTACAAGGAAAAAACACACAAGTTTACGCTAAAATTGGGCTATGCATACAGCTGTTTCAGTGACCATCAGCTTTAGCAGGGTTATAGTAAAATAAAGTATAAAATAAATAATTTGCTTGGAATCAGAAGGGGAGTGGGAGAGGACTTCAACCCTGGTACTTCTGCATAAATATAAAGAGGTTGGGGTGGATTATCATGATCTTCAAGATTTATTTCATCCCTTTAGGAATCACTCGTATTCACACTCGTGTTATCAATGTCAGCTGCCACTCCTACGTGTTCCGATCTTTCAATTTCAATAGAATATAATGGCTGTTCAGTTTCATTATTTAAAAATTCAGAATACTGCTTTCAGAATCACAAACGAACTGCTCACTCTCGCTTGAGCTATCAATAAATATTGCAAGTATTTCTATGTTTTGAATCACAGCTTTCCTCTTAGTAGCCATGTTTACAAACAAGGCCAAAGATAAAACTCATGAGAAAATAATGTTCATGTTTAATATATCAAAACCCTAAGTGCAAAGACAAATAAAAGTAGCATGAACATATGAGAATGCAGTGTAAATAAAATTTACCCTATCTGTTGACTTAATACTAAACTAAGCGCTTAAAAACATGGGATCGCCATGAGCGATGCTGGCAATTTTAGCAAATATTTCGCGCATCGCTCTGAGCGACGTTGGCACTCAAAGGGTTAAGAGAGTTTTTACATCTAGGCCTAACCAATCTTTTTTTTTCAGCACTGTGTCATACTACTCATACGTTTGAGTACTAATTACTCTAATGAGTTAGGAATTGGGAAGGTTGTATTTAGAGGAAGTGACCCTGTGTTTGCGTGGAGAGAGTGGAAAACCATTTAGGAAAAACCATCCTCAGTTCACTCGACCGGGATTCAAACCTCAATCTCCCCATCCTCGGCAGTCTAAGTTCAACACAAAACTAGTGTGTTAACTAACTAAACCATCGAGGTGAGTATCTAATTATTATTATTAGCACCGCGTCTTACTACCCGTTCGGGTTATACGCACTTATGCTAATGTGTAATGGTAGGGTGATTGTGAAATGAAATGAAGGACCTACAGTTGAACGTGGAATCCGAACCACGGTGGCGGCCTGGCATTCCCCACATTCACAAGATGTCTTGTCAGAGGTGAAGGAAGGGTTTGGTAATCAGATAAATCTGTGCCGGGACCGAGGATTGAACCCCGGCCGCCAGCACAGAAGTCTACACCTTACCCCTAGACCACCAGGTCACCGAGGTGAGTATCCCTAACTATCTTTTCAGGTTATCTTCTTTCACTATCACTTTCTTACATTATTATGCAGATGCAATATTTTGATCAAAAAAGTGGTTTTTTTATATTAAAAATTCTGACCATAACTCACTCTCATCCTGTCATATAGCAAGACCTCAGAACATTAATGTAGTGATTAAATGGATGTATGGATATTTTTAGTTAGTATATTTTGAGGTTCATAATATTACCAAAGATTCAAATTTGAGATTATGGTTTAAATTAGGAGGGATAGCCAGTACACTTACCTAGTGATACTGGAGTAGAAATTTTTTGGATATAACAATAAAAAACACACATTTTTAAGGATAAGCTTTCACTGTCACAAACAGTTTCATCAGGTCAAGAGACCTCTTGACTTGACTCTCTTGACCTGATGAAGCTCTCAGTCTCAGTGAAAGTTTTTCCTTAAAAATGTGTTTTTTATTGTTATATCTAAACAATTTCTACTCCAGTATCACCTAGGTAAGTGTACTGGCTATCCCTCCTAATTTAAACCATGATTTAGCCTAGTGCTCTATTCCACATAACCTCAAATTTGAGATTGAAAATTTGTATACAAAATTAAGATTCAGATTGATAAAATTGTGAATATTACCCAACTCTTTATAAAAAAATGTACATTTTATGTGATAGCATATCTGTGCGATTTAAGCATAGTATTGGTGTTAAGTTACAGCCAACATAAGCGAACATTAAGAGCGTGAAGATAAGCCTATACCTGCCAGACAGGACGGGTGGTGTTGGTGGTTTGGTTAATCCATGTCTGCACTACATCATTCAGCTGCTGGGCTTCAAAGCCGCGCCCTAGACGGGAAAGTAGGTGAATGTTCTGGGAGAGTTCTAATACAGGAACTGACTTGTCCACAATCAGGTCAGAGGTTGTGGTACGCACAGCCGTGAACAATCTGTAACCACAATATATAAAACAATGCTTTTTTTTTAGCACCACATCTATTTTCTGTTATAGGCATATGTACTAATTATGCTAATGAGTTAGGGATGAGGAAGGGTGAATTTAGAAGAAGTTTACCTACATTTGTGTGAAGGGAGTGTGGGAAACAATGATGGAAAAACCACCCTCAGTACACCCGACCGAGATTCAAACCCCAATCTGCCTTGCACCGGCAGTCTAGTCTAGCATGTGAGTGACACCTTAGACCATGAGGCCATAAAAGGTGCCAATTCTGTTAGCGCATCATTATAAAAACAAAGGGAATGAGTAATATGGCCCAGTAATAACAGAGTACAACTTACAAGAGTTTATTGCATAGATTGTACATTATATTTCTCCGCTCAACCTTCCTGATTTAGGTTTAGGTGGTTGTAGGATTACAGCTAGTTGAAAAATGTTATTAATGAAGGATATAGGCTATTTACCAACTTAGGAACAAACATTTCATGACATTTTGCTATAAGACCAATTTCTATATCATTTAATGCAGCAAATTAAATAAATTAGTGCAGAATTTTACAACTTTGATTTGGCTTTGGGAATATTTCATATCGCCTATTCGGCTTTAGTTGGTTGAAAATGTGGAATTAGCACATCCCTGTCGACTGCACAAGAATATTTCTTCTAGAAAATAAATGCACAAAAAATCGCTTTATATTCCTAAACAATATTGAAAAACATTTATTAAATAAAGTAGGACCCCCATATCCGCCGATTCAGTATCTGCGGTTTAACATTAACAAATTTTATTTAGTTTTAATTAAAGAGAAAAATGGTTGACAAGTCACATTGCCTACACTATCACCACACTTCATCTCCTCATCGTGTGCATTGTGCTATCATATCGCAGTCATCATGTTATTGTCGCAACAAGAATGATGGAGAATAGTAAGTACACTATATAATGATATAGTGTACTGTACACTACATTGTACTTACTATTCTACATTCTTCTTGATGTAACAATAACATGATGATGATGATGACTGTGGTATGATAGCACAAAGCACACGATGAGGAGATGAAGTGCAGTGATTGTGTTGGCATTGTGACTTGTAAACAATTTTTCTCTTTAATTAAAACTAGATAAGATTGGTTTTAATGTTGGTAATGTCTTACTGTGAATAATTTATCAACTACTCTTGATAATATTTATGTATGTTACATTCACGTTATATAAGAGTTTGATATTTTCCGTGGTTTCACATAATCACGGTAGATCCAGTAACGTATTATCCGCAGAAATGGGGGCTCTACTGTAGTTAGCTTTTGTTTTAATACACTTTGAAATATGGTAAATATCAAAATGTTGTCCGAATGTTCATTATATTCAAACTCTTATTTGCCTAGTATTTTTTAATTACCCGTCCCCTGTATGGTTGACAACAACTTCCTTCCATTGCTGTAATAAACCGGGAAGTCCGGGCTGGTTAGTGGTTTGGTAGTGGTTGTAGAACCCATATTGATCATGGGTGAAACCCGGCTCTGACCCATGGCTCTCATTCGTCAAGTTGATATCTTCAAGCAGGTAATCTACCCCACCCAACTGGAACCCTGATACTCCTTTATCGAGCCAAAATTCCAGCACATCCTGAAACATAATCATGAGGCTATTTCCTACTACTGCGGAGCTGATACAGTTCAAAATGGTTGTGAGGAAACTAGAATGTTCTACTCCCTGAAAATCATATTTTGAAATAATTTTCTGAATCAATAGTAGTCAATACTCAAAACACAGTTAATTAACATTAGCATATCAACTTTAGTTTTTAAATCACATTTAAATTTATCTTCAAGTTGGATTATGGTCCCACAATTATTATAGTTCATATATACTATGAGAAATTACATTGATTATGCTATAATGGTTAACAATGAGGAGGCCCAGTGGATAAATGATTTTATAACAATGGAAATTAAGAAAAGAAAAAAGGAAAATAAACTAATATGTGATAGTTTAGCTCACCTACTTCTATTATAGAAGACAGAAGAAAGGTAGAAGATTCACCTTTGTGCAATGGATTTTTCCCACTTTTTCCTAATTTCCTTAATTGGGCTTTCTTAGTTAAATTTGAACTTATTAGTTCATTTTTATCAATTTCCATTGTTTATGTTAAGATTTTCTTATGTAGCAGGTCCTGTATTACTAATTATATAAAACAAGGTATATTTGTAGATCTCCTTATGAAATCTGCAGGTATTTGGAGCCATAAGAAACAAACTTTTGGTCACATTTATGTTGTTAGTTGCATCATTTTAAAATTATGTATACAACACAAACACTGTAGAAATAACTTGCAGAAATTACATCTTAAGGTGCAAATAGAAATAACATCTGCATCCACACAGTCTAAATACACATTCATATTTGCATCTGTGAACTTCGTCCAATATCCACATTTGGAATATTGTAAAATAGCAATACATTTTCATTCCATTTAATTCATTTGAGGTATATAATGTGCACTTTCCGAAATGATTGATTGTATCAGCACACAAGAATTTCTATGAACGAGAGCAAAAGGACATACTAATTTTGCCAGGATAAGTATTTTCACATACCTTCCAGTAATCTTTTATATGCCACAATTGACATAAGATTGATAGATTTACTTCTCCTCCAAAGGAAGTTGTGCCACAGATTTTTACTTCTCAAGGAAAATTTGTTGAACCAAGCTTGGTCCTGATGCGAGCAATTTACCACAAGGCCACAAAGGTCGACAATTCCAAAAACATCATACTACCAGTTAATTTATAGCTGAATAATTTAAATATAAATCCAATCCAGAAAATTATAATAATCATACAATTGGTTTGATTATTCATAAAACTGAGATGAATATTAGAAATAATAATGATTGCTTAACATAACCATGTTTTATTTTTTTAGCGCCACGTCTTACTAGCCGTTCGAATTATACGCTTATGATTTTAAGAATTAGGAAGGTTATATTAATAGGAAGTGTACTCGTATATGCGTGGTGGTAGAATGGATTTTTTTTAAACCACCCTCAGTACACCCAACCAAGATTCCCCACCATAGGAAACCTAGTTTTCTAAGAGACCATGTACCCATTGAAACAAGTAGCATAGCCATGTTGTAGTTTATTTATTTTGCCTAACATAATTAACGAAACCCCAGCAGGTTACAATTACCTTGATCTCTTGCACCACTGCAGGGTTGTGGTAGTTGAGATCAGGTTCCTGGGCATCAAACTGGTGCAGGTAGAACTCTTGTCTCACGTCGCTCCACTCCCAGGCTGAGCCACCATTCACGCTCAGCTGACCACACAAGTCAATATGTTATGGATAGAACCATCGAATGCTCAAACCCTCTAATCCTCTAAGGATCATCGAGAAAATGTCACATTCAAGATTTAATTTTTTTAATTGTAATTTGTTTTAAAAGTTTTAATACTGATTATTTGTGTGGTTCAGACCCAACATAGTAATAGTCCAAACCCCAGAGCATAAATTTAACACTTACTCTGAATGTAAGGATGTTATGCTAAATGCATTAACACCTTTTTTTTTTCTTTTTAGCTACATTTTCTGTTGCCTCTGTTTTGTTCTGTATTCCAAGATTCAAATTAGAATTAAAGATTTGGGATTTGTAGGTATAATGAAGATTTAAATTCATAAAATAATGAATTAGACTAGAGACTACAAAATACAATATTATCTATATGTAAAAATATTTTTAAAAAAATAAAAAAATACATGATTAATAGCTACAACTAATTATGTTATTGCACATTTGACTTATATAAAATCTAAAGTTTATTATTAGTTCAATTTTAAATAAAATCTGCATACATCACTACCTTGTTTGAAAAAATACAACTCAAAGAGTTGTTTTCACCCTCCAATATGGTAGATAGCATTTGATACCAGCACTTGCGTAGTATTATCCAAAGACGTAACTAGAGTTACGCCTCAATGCTTATAATATTGACACCTATGGCAAGTGCCCCAACTGCCTCACTGGACTGTTACCCAATTAATGAATGTTTCCTTACCCAGTTGTTTGGCGGTAGCCTGGCCCCTGAGTCCTGGTCTGTTGCTGGTGAGGTTTTCCAGATGTAGTAATCTGTGTAAGGTTCCTCACGGTGCTCTGAACTGTTGAACCAGAGGTGTTTATTGCTAGAATGGTTTGGTTCCACAACCAGCACAACATGCAGCTCTGAAACAGACCATTTTAGTGTTGGAAAAGATTGAGAAAATATGTTCACCAAGGTGTAATATATAAAAGTGTTGCATCAATGATCACATGACTGTTATTGAACCATCAATTTATGTGTGATTAGTTGCCATTACCATGTATTAATTAACTTTGCATATGGCCAATGCAGATATTTTTGTTTTTTAAGTGATTTATTTATGATTAAACTATAGTAACGAGATATCTGCTATTATTCAATAAATGCAAATCTTTTAGAGCTAATCCTAAATTTAAATAACAATGGTGTTTGAAATAAGTTCTGTGTATGAACATCAATATCAGAATGTTTGTAAATTTAAACTTAAATGTTGGTTTTGACTACAGATACAAGTCTTGGATTTATTTTTATGTTCAAGCTATTATATTTTCATTTATTTGAGGTATTTAAAGTGCATTTTTTGAACTGAATGATTATATCAGCTCAAGACTTATAGATTAACTTAAATCTAGAACAGACACAACAGCCATACCCCAACTGTTAATTCACCACTTTTAAAGGGAAAACTCATTTTCACCAATAATAAATTATTTGGTGATGCCAAGAATTGAACCTGGGATCATCATTATCTCAGAAGATGTAGGACGTAAACTATTACAATCATCTTTTAAAAATGGTGGAACTATTAATAAAAGAAGGACGGGGAGAGCAGGGGACCACGTTCACACAATAACAGCCCCTTATGTTACAATTATTATTGAATGATTGATTTTTTTTCTTTCATTTCAATGCAGCATTTTCACAATTTATTTCAACCAATATGTATTTGCTTATTAATTTTTACTTAAGAGTTTCTTGGACAAAGTGAGTGACTTTACTATTGTTATTTTGAAGAGTTTGTTCATGTAAAAAATGTACATTAGCAAACTATATATTTAGTGAAAACTAATATAGTTAACAAATGTAGACACTAAAAATAGAAACCATGTCATTGCATAATCCTATCAATGAATTTATTGTTTAACTTAATCTTTCATTTTTTTTCTTTTATTTAACCTTGAATCATTGAATTTATCATTTAACCTAATCATCCCGGTTTTTCCTTCTTTTATTTAACCTTGACGGCAGTTCTGAATAGCCATCATAATACATATTATGATATATGTGCATGTAAACATTTTAATCGTATTAATTATTCATTTCTCGACCATTTCGAGGTTACACCCACAAGGAGTGTAAGCAGAGAAAAAAATAATTAGACGAATTTCTAAATTATTTTAATTTTCTATAAAACATTTATTTTTCAAAAAATTAAATCTAGAACATCGAGTAATAATTTTACTTAAATCTAAACAAAATACAAAAAATCTCCAGTAATTTAAAGATTAGTATTTAAAGGTTAGTTATTGAAACATGTTAGATTTAAAAATACCAAATACAGTGGATTCCTGTTAATTGGGGCACACCAGGATTAGATAAATTTGGACTAATTAAGCAGCTGCCTCAAATAAGTAAAATTTTAACCAATTAGCTAAAGAAAATTATAGCAGAGCAAAAAAAAAGTATGAATACAATAAAGGGAATATATAATTTAAAGAAAGCACAATGTACTTAATTTAAAATTGTACAAACATTTAAAAATAGCCAAAGGTAAAAGCAAACAAAGATATAATGTACATAGGTAAAATGAAGATAGTCAAAAATAATGACTGTGTCAAGAAAAGGCTTCACATTAATAATGGTTCTTGTTTTGATAAAATTATTATTATTATCACCACGTCTTACTACCCATTCGGGTTATACACACTTACGCTAATGTGTAATGGTAGGGTGATTGTGAGATGAAATGAAGGACCTACAGTTTAACGTGGAATCTGAACCACGGTGGAGGCCTGGCATTCCAACTTGAGTGTGCATTCCATCCACCCACAATTTGTTGTTCAATCCCGACCTTCAATGCCACAACTAAGCAGCAAATTGGCTCAAATTTGTGAAAATAATTCAGGAAAAATACTTATTTTGTTTCTGTTCTTCATTCAAATTTCCTCGAAAATAAACAGCTGCTCCTATTAACCGGAATCTGTTGCATTATAATACTTGGCCTCCATTCAGATACATACAATACATTTTGCTATCAATTATATACAAACATAAAAACAATCGTTGACTGAACACAAGAAGCTCGAAGGCAATGTTAATCAGGAATCATCAACACAAAGCATTGTTCTATTATTTATAGTATTAGCATTAGGGCTATATATTTAATTAGAAGTATTAGTGTCTTTGGTTGAGACATTTAGAAATATACTAAATATTCCAATCCAAATATAAAAAAAGTCACTTTTTTTTAACAAAATTTTCAAAAATAAGTTATGATTCAATTAACTAACTCTATGGCCATAAGAAACTAGAAAGTTCATGGCCGCCGGAATGTAAGCTTACCATTCAACCTTATCCTGAGATTCCTCCAGCCAATCCCTGGAAAGGGCCGTTTAGCAATGTACTCGAAAAAAAGGTTGAAACTTACTGAATTTTAAAGATATCAGGCCTGAATTGCTGCCCAAAAAGTTATACTGAAAGTCATACAGATTTACAAAAATTATTTAAAAATCTTTATTTACCCATTTTTAGGAACTTAAGGGACATATGAGCTAAATGGCTCTCCTTGCACGGCATAGTCGAGAAAACAAATAGCCTACCTTGCTTCTTTACTTCTTCAATGAGTGCCTTGAAGTCAGCCAAGGTACCAAACACAGGATCCACATCTGTGAAGTTCTCGACTGCAGTGATGGAGGCAGAGTAATCAGATTGTTTGAAAATTGGAGACAACACCAAACCTTGTGCTCCGAGATTCTTCACATACTTCAGCTGTGATGTTAGTCCTGGAAATTGATATTAAACTAGATATAACAACAGTTTCATGAGTTACAATATAAAATAAATTAATGAAAGTCACTCTCAGTTCCTAAGTAGTAGCCTATATAAATATGACAAATTAAACATGTTTGATTAGTAATAATACAATTTAAAAAAGGATGCACACATTGCCAGTAATAAGTCCTGATTTTAAAATGAAAATAAATGAAAGTAAACATGTTTATACCAGTCAGTGGTGTGTGGGTGTGTATTGAGTGGTGAAGCAAGGAATACAGGGAATTCATTGCATGCCACAATTTGCCCTTTACAATTCAGATGGAAGTTTAGTTTTTCATAAAATTATTTAGTGTAAAGTCATATGCTATTGCTGTTTAGAACAATATAATTTGATAACAGGGGATGTCCAGAATATTCCATAAATGGTTTAGATTTATAAATAACACCTTTTTTTGTTGCCTCTAGTTTTACTATCCATTTAGGTTAAACAAATGAAGGCAGAATTTAAACGAAATGTACCCACATTTGGATGGAGAGTGGGAAACTACATAGGAAGAATCACAGTTAACGTAGAGAGAGCTTACAAAATGATTATTTACTTGTGCTGTGTTCGCTTTCTAAAAATTGAGCTTTTAATTATTGAACAGATCTCAGAGAGAAGTTTGATGTATGTGGACTATTGCAAAGAATGAAGTAATGTTGAAAGAGGCAAAGATGGTAGTAAATAAAAGTGTGTTAACGCCAACATTGTTTTAGTGATGTGAAGTGTGTAGTAAATAAAAGTGTGTTAATGCCAACATTGTTTTAGTGATGTGAAGTGTGTAGTAAATAAAAGTGTGTTAACACCAACATTGTTTTAGTGATGTGAAGTGTGTAGTAAATAAAAGTGTGTTAGCGCCAACATTGTTTTAGTGATGTGGAGTGTGGGTTTGTCAGCAGAAAGACAAGAGCAAGGTGAATGCTATTGGAATGAGATATCATATGGACAGGGTATGTAATAAACGGGTGCTGAAGGAGTGCAGTTTGAAAATGAATTTAATAGGTCAATGTGAAAGAAGTGTCTTAGGTGTGTTTGGGTATGATGAGAGGATGAGTGTGGATTGAGTGACAAAGCAAATATATGAAGGTAGACAGTGTGGATCAAAAGGAAGGGGTTGGCCATGTAAGACATGGCTAAATGCTGTAGATGAATGTGTGGGGAAAAAAGAAACATTAAGAGTTTTAAGAATAAAATAGCAAGCATGACTCAATGTATGGATGTTATTGAAGCAAAGGGAGTATACAAGAATGGGGAAGAATGGGGAAGCATGGAGGAAGTTAGTGAGGATGGATTAAGCATGGAATTGTTTTATAAGCTATATGCACAGTTTTTGCCTACAACGCAAGAGTTAAGAGGGTGAGTAGGTATGTATGTAATTAGTATTTTGTATAAATCTTCAAGGTACCACAAAGAGGTTCAGTAATCCTTTGACACCACCCTTTCCTGAATCCACACCTTCTTGATGGGGGAATAATGTGAAGTCATAGTTGTTATAGCTATGAAGTGTACATGAATTTTCAAAATATTCCTATGGTGCTGCCAAAGAAAAACAAAGCAAAGCTTGGGTCTCGCTGGTATGTTTGAGATAAAGAAAAAGATATCTCTATTTGTTTAGGATAAGTTCATTTTACCGCATCATACTTTCAAGATGATTAGATAAAAGTGCTTTAAAATGTTTCATTTTTTTATTATGAATCAATGTACTTATTTTTAGTCCAAATGTTTTAATGCTGGACCTCAAATAAAGCTGGTGTGTTGTTTTCAGAAACTACAAGCTTGTAACAAATTTAAATTTAACTAAATAAATAGGCCTAAGTTGAATTCTTTTTATGCTGAACCTGAATTATGGTTAGTTAATGTGTCCTTGTCAAAACACAAGTTTGTAAGCTTTAGCTCAATTTTTAGTGGAAGGGAGTTTTAAAAAATACATATTTTTGTGGTAAATATTTATATCAATTTAGTGTTTTATTGAAGTTATTTTATAACTTAGGTATTGATATTAGCTATCAAAAGTAAAAGCTGCAGTTAACATGACTTTACGTATTAATGAGCTATTTGAAATGCGATATACTTAGTAGCTTTTCCAGCTGTCAGATAAGGTCCTTACTATGAAAATGAGATTGTAACAAATCATTTTAAGTACCCTTCTCAGACAGTTTAGAGAGTAGTACAGGTGAATGAGATTTCATTTTTCATTAAATCTGTTTGCGTGAAGTCATTCATTGATGTTTAAAACAGGATGATTGAGCTCAACGGTTACATATAAGCATTGTTTTTGGGTGTCAAGAGGGGTAAGAAGGGGGAGGTGATCAATGGATAAGTTCTTTTTTTCTAATCAGTTATCCTAGTTTTTTCAGTTTGATTTTTTTTTCTGTGCCAAGGCTTTCTATTTGATGCTTGTTCTAAATTGACAAATATTCCCCCCCCCCTCCAACCCTTTTTTTTTGTGAAAACCTGTGGTATACTGCATTTTTCTAGACACAAAAAATTCGTTTTCTCCCGATTTTTCTGGTATGTGGCAACTCTGTTAAGCCCACATTAGATTATATCTTAGGTTTAGACAGTGCTATATACTCCAAATTAACTTACAGATTTGGTCTCCAAAGTTACTAAAAAACTCATATATTTATTTTAAACTCCTCAAATAAATTTTTTTACCTTTGACACAGCGCTTATAAGTTGAAACTATTACCAAAAAAATGTGTAAATAGAAAATAATTTTGTACTTAATCCAATAAAGACAATTGTTTTTTCAATATCTAGTGCAAGTGAAATGGCTACATGACGTATGTGTTTTCAAGTACTCAGTCAGGCCACACCACCGTAGCCCCAACAGTTATGGGTAGTTATTGCATTAACTTATTTTGCTGTAAGAGTAAAGTGAAAATTTATCCCCAATTATCCAAGACAGTCCCAGAAATAATAATACGTACACCTCGGATTGATTTAGTCCCAGATTTAGAAAATTTGGAAAATTGATGTACTCTGAAATGTATGTGCATTAAATATAAATGTTTTAATAAAGTCAGTTGCTAAAAGGTTTGAATATAAAATAACATATTCAATATTTCTCACTCATTCATACTTTTTCCTTAACTTTTGAATCTAACTGCAATTGCATTCTTTTTTTACAAAAGAAGAGCATCCTAGCCAATAGACTACTTAAATAGATGTAAGCCCAACTTAGTTGAGTTTGTCCAACATGAATATAAAAAACATAACCATAGAGTGTATTGTGCAAGGCTGTGGAATCTATACACCATGGCTTTGACTCAGACTTTTCTATTTTTCTATTGGTCGATTCAGACTACTTCATAAGTGGCTAATGTATATTAATTATAATTAGTAATATCAAATTGACTGCAGTATATTACTACAATACAGATTATTTCATGGGAGGCTTCTTTGGCATTGTAAATTCATATTATTTAAATAACGTATCAATCCAAATTAGAAACAGTGCTCCTAAATATTTAGAAAAAAGTAGAGAATATTGTTATAGTATTATAACTTTTTATTTTGAAGTCAGGGCCGGTATATTTTTACAGACACTGACTCCATCCAACATTGCTTTTGACTGACTCCTTAGCCCTGGTATTTATCCTGAAAGGTAGCAAGTCTTACCTTGACAGATACAAGATGGCCATGCAAGATAGGTTTGCTGTTTTACAAAGTAAACAAAGGGTAATATTTGAATGGCAATTGTTTTTCTTGGGCTGTTGCCAGTGATTTTAAAATAGCTACCCAAGAAAAAAAAATGTGATTTTATTCTATTACAATTTTCATAGATAGATAGAAAAGTTAGCATATCTAATTTTACATATTCATACTATAGGGCCTTATGATCTGCAGTCATCATCAACTATTTTCAGCCGTGGTGGTTAGTTTAGTAAAATACCTCCCTCCATTCCCCTCTATTTTTTCACCATCCTTACTTCTTTCGTCCCTTAAATTCTTTTCCTCTCACTTGCACACTTTATTGGTCTCCCTAAGTTGTCAATATTGATATATATTATCTATATCTATGGATAATGTGCTATATCTGACACAATTTCAAGTTGGGCTTAGGTAAATTTTCTCAAATTCATTTAAAAATAGAAATGTTTTAATTTATTATCGCTTATTAAAGCCAGTACAAATGTTTGCACTTTTGGGACATAATAAATAAAATATTTCTTTAGTAGGCCTAGACATGTTTAGTTTCATTTTATACATATAGTAATCTCAACAACTATTAAATATTTATTATTAGCATATTAGCATTTGATAACTTTTTATCTATATTTAAAAAATAATCTGTTCAAACTACACTATGCCAGTGACAAGTATATTGTTGAGGTTATTAAAGGAAACTACTAGAACCATATTTTATTTATTTTTTACTTTTTTTTATTTTAAAAATTAAAATTACTGGCCTTATATCATGTTCCCTTTCAATATATGGGTTAATTTAGATTAATCGAATGTCAGGTTTATAATTTATAACTTTCTTGATAGTAGCTCTGGTTAATATTAGCAAATTTACTTTCCACCCCAGGTAAAATAAGAGCTTCTTAATACTTTTGCAGCTCCATCTAAAAAAAAAGGGTAAATTTAAATTGAAACAAAAGCGACATGGTCCTTCCACGAAGTAAAGTGTAGAAATTATTAAGAGAATTCAGTCCGGAGTTGAATAACACGATGAGCAGTTGAGGGAGGGAGGGCAGGCCAAGGGAAATGGCTTAGTGTGAGGTTCATGAAAAATCTGCGGAATATCTATCTCCCGGCTTCAATTAAGTCAGGCCGACTATTACTAGGACCTCAGCTAATATTAACAACTTTTTGCCCCGGCTATGAGTCCCCAGTTGCTTTCCTCAGCTAATATTAGGTTAAATACGATATTCACATTTTAGAAAGCACAATAATTATTAGACTTCCACCTGAATTTTAATGTTATTCATTAACATTATATATTTTATTTGTAACAGCTTCTGCTATCGGTTTAGTTTCTCGCTAGAAAGTTAAAAGATGTGACTGCAACACATATTTCCTGTTTGTGGTTTGGCATTCTGCGCCACAAGTCACATAAAAACCTGGTAATTCCCCTGTTAAAGATCAATGAGGAAAACCTTGCTTTTTATATAACTTAGACAAGGAAATATTCTGGTCAAAAATATGTGACTTTATTATATTATTTTATGAAACTATTCTGCCTCTGTGGTCTAGTGGTCAAAGTTCCTGACTACAGATTCGAAGGTCTTGGGGTTGATTCCCTGCACTTCCAAAATTCGTTTGTGAAGCAGATCTGGGTCAAACTCAGCCTTGTGAGGAGGAATGAGGAGCTACTTGAATAAAAGAAGTAGCAGCTTTGGTTTAGAAAACCAAGATTAATGACCATAAGGCTCTGTTGACCACATGACACCTATCAGCAAATGTTGGCACTATCATCGTTAACAACTATGGTCTCTCAGTA
Organism: Timema monikensis; assembly: GCA_902151445.1. Classification (NCBI taxonomy): domain Eukaryota; kingdom Metazoa; phylum Arthropoda; class Insecta; order Phasmatodea; family Timematidae; genus Timema; species Timema monikensis. The sequence goes on along the minus strand of CABFVZ010001767.1, from coordinate 123,215 downwards.
TAGCTCACATGCGAGCTCACATCATGGACTAATGTGTTCAATATATTATTGTGATGGTTGTCTACAAATCACAAAAGTCATGAAAATTAATGTTGGTTGTTAATTAAGATGGGTGGTCATTAATTAAGATTGATAGTAATGAATATTGTGAGACAAAATTTGCATTTAGTAATGTGCAGGATTTTAGTAGAATTTTTTTTTATAATATAAACTTTTTTTTTTGCTGTCAATAATGTTAACATTTGCAGATCACATGACATATGAATGCATGAATATTGAAAGTATACCTTAAGAAGGATTTTGCTAGTAGGGACATTTATAAGATGTTTTTCCTACATAAATACTACTATTGTAAATTTTCTAGCTGTCAGATAAGGTTATGAACTATTAAAACTAGACTGTACCTTACCAGTTGGAAACAAATAAATTTCTGCATCACCCATTCATCTATAATTTATGTTTATGCATTATTTGATGACATTATAAGAAATTCAAATTGTTCACACCCTAAATAATGATTGATGATCTTAGTGGTCACATTATTTGGCAGCCTTTTAATTAGGTATTGACTATTTGTGTTTGAGTAATTAAAAAGTAGTTTAATCTCATGAAAACTAGCTTGTTTGAATCTGTAGACTCCCTGTAATGTGATATGCTTATAAAAGTTAATAATGTAGATCTATTTTTTATAATGATTCATCAACTAATGTTCTTTAATTTTTCAACGAATGTATACTGTTGAGATAGTAACCAATGTAGCCTATATTTGGTCAATATTGACAGTACAAAAATATTGGTAATATTATAAGCTAAATCAACTAGTGAACTGTGCAGTGAATACCTAACATACTAAAAAAGCCAAGCTACCAATTTCAACAGAAATAAAAGTTGAATGGGAATTTTTTAAAGTAAAATTTAATTTATAAGATGTTTCATTTCACATCTCAATTGGCTAGTGTCTAAATTTTTTTATTGACTACTTAACTAAACCATTTGCCTATTCAGTTTTACATTTTTTTTCTGAACTGAAAATGTCAGATTTTTGTCATTTAGTTTTAAGAGACATCTTATTAGGTAAAAAATAACTTCTAAGATTAGTCACAATAAACTACACCTGATGCAATTAGTGAGTAGTAGGGCCTATGCTAGAGACATTTATTGAGCAAAAGATAACTTCTATGAGGATAAAGTTGAAAAAGTTCATGAACAAATCGAGACTGGAGTATATCAAAGATTACGTTCCCTGAGCTAGACAAGGGCAAGTCAGGCAAGCGGTTAATATAGGCCCTTGTCCACAGAAAAGGTATACACCAGACACTTAGCCTTACGGGATGTGGTCCTTGGGCACTGGGGAGTGCTAGTTGAGTTCTCAGTGACAACAGAACTTCCAAGTCAACAGTATTTGACGAGTGTTTACAACTAGACAAATGCAAATATTAACTTGAACCAAAAAAAGGCCACTGTATTCTACACATTTTCTTTGTAACATGCAGTGTGAGTAGCTCGTCCGTGGGGGTGTTGGTTTTTAACAATAAAGGTGGGGCCGTTACCTGAACCTAGCTTTGTGAAAGCGAGTTAGTTCATTGAGCCAACAAGGAAATTATTGTCTGATCTCTAGCAAAACCATCTTTAAAGTGAACTGACTACTGAAATGCATGCTGGTATAGATATCCCTGTATTGAAGGACTTAAGCTCTCTCAATGAGCGCAGCCATTTTTAACCCGGAGGCTGTGGGTTTGTCTGTGCCCTTGCCCTACTGTACTATGGTCTCTCTAAATTAGAAACAAGGAAAAATAAAATAATTTTATTGGTAGGTCTACTGGTAACCTTCATTTCATCATCTTTTTTTGTGTGTCTATTTTGCTAATTATATGGGTATTACTATGGAGGGTGGGGGAACTCTTTGTCTATTTTCTCACTTTTTATTGTTTTAAAAACATCTTACAATATTAAAGTTAAAACTAACCTTGAATACAAAAAACATTAGTATGACTATTTTTAATTACTTTAAATTTACAAGATAAAGTTAGTTGTATGCCAAATATGGTCAAGATCAAACAAATTAAAATTTTTGTGCTTCAGAAATTTAATACTTTGTGCAACAATTCAATCTGATCAGCTCCCCATACTACCATTAAAAGTGTCATAGATGAGGTTGGCTTTCTAGAGTAACTGGTGTTACCTGATAAATAGGGTAGGAGTATAATACATCACTATAACTAGAACATTCCCTTCTATTATTTCTACAAGGTTGGCAACATAAATCACTTGTCACTTGTTGCTATTCAAATTGGAATTGGGGTCTCAGTACAAACATTTCTTATGTAGCATGTTAAATTATTGTAGTCCAATCTTTTTCATTTAGTCTATACTCCAAACTTTATTTCCTCGTATAACAAACGAGATGAACTATCACATAATACTATTGTAAAGCATTCATAATTTGTTTAATATGTATGAGTTAGGCCTTATGTAATTTGATTTTAGAAAAATATTTTGTTTTATTTAAAAATTAAATGGTTTGATAAAAAAAACACTATGTAGGCCTATTTGTTGTTGTTATTATTAAAGAACAGTAAATGTGAATTAAAATGATAGAATAATTTGAAAAATCACTTCATAAATAATTACAGTTTGGCAATTTTTTTTATGATACAATCTTGTAAAATAATATTTTATATATAAAATAATATATCATATTATGATAAAATGGCTGATGGCATTCTTAGCACACAAAATCTGAAAGAAAACTAGAACGTATTGCAAATCTGGAATAGGTGTAGGGTTAGAACAATATGTGTAAAAAAAAAATACTTTGGTATCGGTTAGTTATTAAAGTTACAAAAATGATTTTAATGTATTCATAGATCCAGTCATGTTATTTGTAGCTGTCACTTTTTATAGCTGATTTATCAATACCTAGAGAATAACACAAAATAATATAGTAAAATGTTATCAATGTTAGCCACAAAAAAACACGTTTGAATTTTCTAAACTGTTTTTCCAATCAAAATCATGATATAGACTAGTATTTTAACCTTTAATGTTCGTAAAACTTCCCTTGATCTAGTTAAGTCATAGAAACTAAGTTATGGTACTGTAATCAAAGAGTTTTACCATAGGTACTAATGGAGTATCCAGTAGGTTATGAAAAGTTTGGTTTTATCAAAATATAATGATCTAAAAAAGTATATTTGGCAATTTTTAATAAGCTTTTATTATGAGGAAACTAACCCAAAATGTTTTGTTACATTTATATATGGTTATTTTTAGCAAATGAATCCAGATTAACAATGGTAAATTATCAGGAATCATATTAGAAATGCAGTAAATAGTACTAAATAGTAGTGTATGGGTAGCCGACAACTTCCACACATCCATCATAAACACTGCCTTAAAATATGAGTGAAAAATGACCCTGTGCACGGGACGATTCCTGGATAGCTCAGTGGTTATAGAATTGACGTACTAAGCCAAAGGTTCCGGATTCAATTCCTGTGTCTAGGTGTCATTTTCCAATTTTCAGAATATGACATCTAAATAACATCAAGATATAATTTTTACTAACAATATTATTAAATTTACTATATTTAGGCCTAAATAAAACTCGACAACATATCACCCTAATCACTTTCGAATTGTGAATATTGACGATGATGTATGATTTTTCTTTGATTCTGTGCACTGGATGGAAGATGTCATCCCCCGAATCTTTGCATTACAGTACACTCATGATCTTGCACAATGCACACTAAAATGGCTAAGATGTATCCACGTTTATTACTTTGAATGATTTATTTTATCTATAATTATAAATTTATTTTATTTACACATGAAATATTAGGTTAAGCTGGGTTTATAGTGTCTCATAATAATGAAAGGTTAGGTTAAGCTCGGTTGGATAAGTGTCATAATAATAATTGTGTTATTTCAATAATGTCATCAGTATTATGTTTTACTTAGTTTAAAATTTGGTCATCGTGGATACTTGTGATCACCTAAAACTAGTTAAATCATTTGAAGTTAAATTTATTATCAAAATAAAGTTATTTGTGGTTATTATAGATGGTTTTTATACCTTCATAAAGGCAGTAAAAGTTATGTTTGGGGCTAAGCGTAATGTCTCCAAATAGTTCTAGAATGACCGAAAGATATCCATCGCTTAGGTGAGTGGAACTTTTCCTTATTTGATTTAAAAGCTTTATTTTCTTTCGTTTTTGGTTCAAATCGATTCTACGTGTTTTAATGTTTGGAATAATGTATGGCTGATATCAATATTTTTGATATTTTAAGAAAGAAAATGGCTTAAAATGGAACAGTTAGATGTACCAAGCCCAAATAGGACTAATTAAAACCGTGCTTCAAAATAGAATTTTTGTGAATAGACCCTATAACTTTCCTTTGTTAATTTGGCGAGTTTTCGAAGATTTTTTTTTTATTAAAGTTTTAAAAAATTTTCACGATATTAATTTGTTTTGTTATAATCGGAAATTTGCTAATGTTATTGTGTGTATAAATGCTAAATAACATTAATTTTTAATAATATGACAGTGGGAGAAAATAATAATCCCGCCCACACTGTGCACAATTTCCGGTTTTTTTTTTTTAATTTCCATGACAAAAACAAACACCGCTTTCCTTACTATTCCCATAATTTACATTGCATGTCGATTCTTTTTAATCAATAAGGCTGGTTTAATTTATTCAATTCCCAAATTATATTTATGAACTGTGTTACTGCCTCAATATTTAAATACTTACCTTGGAGATCACCCACACCATCTTGGGGTTCAGATCCATCCTTGAACGACCTCACATCGACTTGGTAGAGGGGTCCTTGCTCCCACCACTTTAGGGGGGCTGGCGCCGCACACTTGGGTGCCATCACAATAATTGTTATAGCCCCAGCTAGCATAGCCAGCCAAAGCACCCAGAAAAAAATAAACAGCAACCAACGGACTCTTATCCAAAATGGATCGTTAGCGAATTTCATCAGTTCCTCTTTACCCATCCCAGCGAAAGCTATTTTCACATTCTCTATGTCAATCTTCGCATCACCGTTTTGAGAATCAGCTGAGATGAATTTTACTTCGGTAGCATTTTTATTGGAATCGGCCTCCCCATCTTCGGGCACAAGTTTTTCAGCGGCCTCATCATCTTCTTTACCTCGAAGAATCGAGTTTCTTACAGACATATTGTCCCCTTGACTTTCCTTTTCAGTCTGTCGCGAGTTTTCGCTTGGATTTCTTTTATCACCTTCCATTATTTACTTTAACTATCAGGAACAATCTAATCAGTGCTAAATGAGTGTGTAGTTCAACAACACTTTGCTAATCCGTTTGAAGATACACGAGATAATTAATTTATTGCATCAGCCACTTATTATAAGCTTATTAAAAATCAGACCATCAGACAGGTATCAGAGTCTCTGGGATGGTCGAACACCAAGTTAGCCAACTTTTACGAAACAGTTAACAGCCTGCTAGTGCGAGGAGAACCAGAACTAGTTAATACCATATGAAAGCAGTCTATCAGTCAGACTCTAAACTAACCATATTATTAACGCCATAGTGGAAAAATGTTAAACTAGCATATCATTTGCAGCTCACACCAAAGAGTTATTTAATGTAATTTTACTTTTAATTTATTATAAACAAATTAACAGCTGAAATAGTATGCTTTCTCTAAAATTCTACCTTCCTCATCTAAAACACACAAGTTTAATAAATATAGATGTGCATAACTCTAGGGGTGTAAAAAACTGTCACAATAAAATAATATAAACAATACGATAGTTGCAGGGTCGTATAAAAATATTATTAATCTGTATTAGTACTCTTGGTTGTTATGAAATTAATGTTTAGAATAATTTCCTTTTCAACTCCGATGAGCATGAATCCATACACGATTCTTTTTTTATTTCATTGTTTGTTACTCTCCGTCCAAACTATACAAGCATTCTAATCTTGGTAGTAAGATTCGAAGGAAGAGGGCATGTGAAATGAATACATCCTGTGTAAATTCTTATAGGTTATGAACCCGACAAAAAGTACACCTACTCACTGGTACGGGTAGTTAATGCATGTAGGTTTTATTATGTATGTTACGATATTAATAATGTGAGTATAATAGGATATTTTTATAACCATTTACGTAGTTTCTACAACGCTACCCACACAGGTGGGCACGTGAACAAAGGCATCATGTTAGTATATTCTAGTTTTATGGCGAAGAAGAGATTGGGACTCGGATTCCGGTTAGGTATACTTAGTTGCTTTTAATTTTGTTTATATATGGATTCCCGCCTTTTCGTTAATGTTAACGCGGGTATACGTCCTCTAAAATTCTACCTTTCTTCTACAACAATTCATCCTTAGTAATATTTATTTGTATAGTCCAAACGGATATATACTCCGAGGACGTGGTGGTAAATAAGGGGAAAACAAGCGCGTGGTTTGGTTTGAAAATTTTGGGGATGTAAAGTTCTGAATAATACTTTAAGATGAAAATGTTAAACGACCTTTTATCATAATACTAAATCACTTATAATTTAACACTCTATATAAATATTGTACCTACATTTTGTTAATTACCGTGATGTTAATTTAGAATTTGTCAAATGAGTCTTTTGTGCTCCATTATATCATTGTCCGACACTATCCCTGATTATTGTTCGTCACAGGTAATATATTGCCTAGCTCTCTGCCATAGGGGAAACAAAAAAATGTTTCCACTGTATCACCAGCGCCTTCCTCCGGATTTTAATTTGTGTTATCTCTCTGATCTTAAATTGTGTTCCCTTCCTAATTTTCATGTGTGTTCTCTTCCTGGTTTTCATTTGTGTTCCCTTCCCAATCTTCATTTGTGTTCTCTTCCTAGTCTTCATTTGTGTTTAGGTTAACTGATGGAGAAACAGGGGGTCTGCGCACCTCTTCTATTGTATTTGTTCTGATCATTTTGTTTTTAAAGAAGATTACTTTGTGACTGATGGTTATTTGATTGGTAGTTGGGTCAATTAGACGATATCCTCTCGTATTTTCACAATATCCTATGATATTCATTTTTTTTTATTGAGGATCCCATTTTCTTCTTTTCTCATTTGATATCTGTGCCATTGTCTCATATCCAAATACCATGAGATGACCCAGGTTTGGTTTCTTTGAGTGGCAAGCTTCATATGGTGTACATTCTTGAAGAGCTTTCGTTGGACTTCTATTATTTAGGTAAACAACAGTCATGACTGCTTCGGCCCAAAATGTAGGCATCTGGCTTTCTCTACAATTTTCCTGTTAGCTCTTTCTGCAACTCCATTCTGGTGCGATTAGTATCTTACAGTTTTTTGGTGTTGAATACCCTTTTCTTTCAAAAAGTTTGTCATCCTCTAGTTGATATATTCTGTCCCATTATCTGAGCGTATCACTTTTATTTTCTTGTTTAGTTGGTTTTCCATCTGGGCACAATAATATTTGAACAAATCTGGGACATGGTCCTTGGATTTCAAAATATAAACATGGGTTTATCTTGTGCAGTCGTCAACAAGGATGAAAAAATACCTACTTCCTCTTAATGAATTGGGCTCCATCGGCCCACATAAGTCTGTGTGGACTAACTCTAAAGGTCCCTTGGCCAGGAATTTACTCCTTTTAAAAGGTTGTCATTTATGCTTTCCCAAAATGTATATCTCACAGGGATACGCATTGCTCTGGATTGTTTCAACTCCAGTGCCCATGTAATTTAACATTTACATACTTTTTCTATTTAGGTGACCCAAACGTTTATGCCATAAGTCCTTTGGTGATGTCACAACATAAGGCCGGTAGTAATATGATGTGTCTACAAAATGAATTAATACAAAACAAGATGTTGGGTATAAACGGTGTGGAAAGCTGAGGTGTGTGCAAAAAAGGCACTAAAAATAAAAATGATTCGATAGGTCGTGATGGAAACTGTGATTTATGGTACCATAAGGAATGTGTTAAAGTAGGTAAGAAACGGTTTTAGCAGCTAAGCTCTGATAAGTCTATAATATGGTTTTGCAAACCTCGTCAGGATCTCTACACAGACTCTAAAAAAGAAGATGGTGCCAACTTAACTTCTAGCCCACCAACTAAAACAGAAGACTTATTAAACAAAGTGCTTATTGAGATAAGCAAGCTTGATGAATTTATGAATGAACAGAAAGACATGATAGAAACTTTGGTGGCTATGCGGTTCGTTTTATATCAATTAAACAGGAACTGGGTGACGTTAAGATAGAACTTTCAAAAGTGCGCCAAGAAAAAAAAGTCCTTAGAGAAGAGTTAAATAATTTGGTAAAGGACAATGAACGTCTTAACAAAAAAACATGCAAGCAGCTAAGCGGGAGAATAATGAATTACAGCAGTATGTGAGAGTCAACAATCTTGTGATGCATGGGTTAGTAATGAAAATTATCTTGGAATTGTAAAAAGAAACTGGGTAATGTTTAGATATCAATATTTATGTGACTCAGACATTGATGTGTGCCACAGGCTACCTACAAATAAGTCAGAACTCTCCCGCCACTGCTAGTTAAGCTCTGCGGTAGATTGAACAATAATCAGCTGCTGCAAGCCAATAAAATGGTAGGATGAAATTTAAAATCAGTCGATGTTGGTATAAATGCACCCTCTAGACCAATATACTTAAATGAGCACCTTACCCCTTCAAACACTCTACTAAGAAAGCAAGTGAGAGATCTCAAGCAAAAGGGTGACACACATGTATAGACCAGGTACTATCTTTGCAAGCCAGTCTGAAAATACGAGAGGGAATAAAATATTGTCACCAACCACCAAAAGATATAACAGAAACTAACCTGCTTGCTTCTATTTATGATGATGCACCACATTATTGAAGTAAAGGATTCTATTCAGCAGCTAAGTCATCCTAGATGTATTGAATTACAATATGATACTTTTCTAGACTACTCTAGTAGAAGATTATGCGACATCGTAGATGTGTACCTTCTCGGGGTTTAGATGGTACGTAACATACATATATCAATATAGAAAATAGCAAGAAGAGGGTAGTTTTGAAAAATATAAATTTAATTAATCATAAGACAGAACACGGTACATAATGCATCTTAGGAACAATATCTAAAATAACATGGTCTATAAACTTGAGTGGGTCAGGTTACCTATTAGATTACTGGGCAGAGACAGAAGTAAACATGGCGTGAAGCGCCCATTAGCTGTACGATAACAGATTATAAAAGCTAGTAACAATCCGTCTGCTTGATACATTAACATGAAACATTCTGCAGACAATTGTACCAGGCAAGTTCAAAGTCTGTGTTCTCGGCTATTACCTTTTCTTAGGCTGGCACACGACCCATTGGTCTAAGCCAGTAGGTTTGCTGAATTTTTATGAACGTTTTCTATGCAACAAAGCTACTATCCTGGAACCACTCCACCGTCTACTGGACCAATACAGTGACTGGAACTGGACTCAGGAACATAGGAAAGCCATGTATACAGCTAAAAGGCTACCAACATCAGCACTGGTCTTGTCTCATTATGACCCAAACAAACCTGTTTTCCTTACCTATGATGCCAGACCTTATGGAATTGGAACAATACTAGCCCACATAATGGAACATGGGATTGAGGTGCCAATAGAATTTAGGTCTAGGACGCTCACCAAAGCAGAGTGCAACTATTCACAAATAGACAAGAAGGCTTAACTCTTATCTATGGGGTGACAAAGTTTCGACAATACCTCCTTTGTCACAAATGTACAGCAGTGACAGATCACACATCACTTTTAGGACTTTTAGCTGCTGACAAACCCATTCCAGTAGTGGTTTCACCTCGCATTTCTAGATGGTCATTAATCCTGTCAGCCTACGACTACGTCCTACAGTATCGACTGGGCAAGTAAGTGGGGCATGCAGATGCTCTTAGACTACCAGAACCCACTGAAAGACAAGCTTACCCAGAGCCATTGGGAGTTTACTTACTGGATGTATCAGGTGAAGAATTTATATCTTCAACCAAAGTGGCGTACGAAACAAAAAGTGACGTTGTATTGAGCAAAATTAAAAGATTGATTGAAACTGGGTGTCTAGATTGTAATACTGGCCCATATTTAATACCGTTTGGATATTACGCCAAGAACTGAACACTTCAAGAGGGTGTGTGATAAGAAGATCTCGAGTCATCATTCCAACCTCCTTACGACCAACATCTCTACAGCTGCTTCATAACACCCACCTGGGAATCGTAAATGGGCAGGTTCATATTAATGCTAGAGAACTAGATTGACGTGTTCGGATCTCACAGGCAGGATTAGTTTAGTGCTAGAGAACTCGACTGACGTGCTCAGTTATCACAGTCAGGATTGTCTCAGTGATAGGGAACTCAGCTGATGTTTTCAGCTCTATTATACAGGATTAGCTCATTGCTAGGGAACTCAACTGACGGGCTCAGATTTCACGGGCAGGATCGTATCATTGCTAGGAAACTCGACTGGCGTGTTCGGCTTGCACATGCAGGATTATTTTAGTGCTATAGAACTCAACTGATGTGCTCAGATCTCACGGGCAGGATTGTCTCAGTGCTAGGAAACTTGACTGACCTGTTCGGTTCTCACAGGCAGGATTTGTTTAATGCCAGGGAACTCATCTGAAATACTCAACTCTGACTGACATGATTGGTAAAGAGACTCTTGAGCCATTCTTAAGACGATCTGTGCGGAGACCTAAAACTAATCCAGATTTCGCGACTTAATTTGTTGCAGAAAATTGTGAGCCATCAACGCTAAGAGAAACATTAACAAGTCCAAATGCTTCAAAGTGGAAGGTAGCTAGCTATAGCTGAGGAATTAGCATCTTTTTTGACCAATGAAACCTACAAATGGGCCTACTTGCCCAAAGGTAAAACGTGTCTCAAAACAAACTGGGTATTCAAGATCCAAGACTAGTCTTCAGAGCAACCGAAATATAAGGAACGTCTAGTTGTGAAGGCATGCAGCCAAAAACCAGGGATATATAATGGAGTTATTTTTCCCCTAGTTATTAAATATTCTTCACAAAAGTACTTATATGCATTGGATGATAAGTAAAAGCTAGAAATCACCAATATGGACGTCAAGACTGCTTACCTGCATAGATTCCTCGATGAGGAGATTTATGTACAGCCCCAAGATGAGATCAAAGTTAAACCAACCAATAAAGTTTGGTGAATGAAAAGGACCATGTATGGCCTCAAACTAAGTGGAAGATGCTGGAGTCGTCACATATATGAAATTCTTACAAAAATGGAATTCAAGCAGTCTAAAGTGGACCCTTGCATTTATTTCAAACGTTTAATCAAAAGAGTCGTCATAAGTGCTATTTATGTTGACGGCTGGCTCCTGTTTACCAATAATAGCAGCTCAAAGGCCAGTGCCCAGTTAAAACTGGAACCTGAGTTCAGGATGAAGGGTCTAGGATAGGTTAGATATTGCCTGGGAATGACCATCACTAGGAACCGCACTACCGGTAAGTTGTGGATCAGCCAGCAATCCTACATCGACCAGATTTTCCAACGATTAGGAATGACCGACTGCAAACCTGTAGCAACCCCAATGGAAGTAGGAGTCAAGCTTCTAAGATCCTCTAAAGATGCAGTGAAGTGTAGTGAAAGTGCTGAGTGTGATAATCAAAGTAAAAATTGTAGTTGTAAAATTCCTTATTAACAGGAAGTTGGTAGCCTGTTATGTTTGTGTCAGATATCCAGACCCGATATTGCTCACTCTGTCTATAATTCTGTAAGTCAATTTAATAATGATCCACTAGCATGTCATTGGGTTGCTGTTAAACGTAACTTTAGGTATTTACAAGGCACTAAAGGTTTAAAATTACAATACAGTAAGGATTCTGATTCAGAAATGGTCGCTTATAGTGAGGCCGATTGGGGGCAGTGAAAACAACAACATACACTCGGTAACAGAGTGTAGTTCTAAGTTCATATGTGGTCTAGTTTCCTGGTATAGCAAGAAACAAAGAACAAGTGCCTTGGGCAATGTTGAAGCTGAGTGCATGGCACTTAGCTTTACTGCTCAAGAGGTCCTGTGGCTTAGAACGCCAATAAAAGAATTGCAACCTGGGAGGTTTGGGCCGTTCGTGATCTTTTGTGATAATAAGGGATCTATTCACGTGCCAAAAAATGATATGACTAGCCAAAGATAGCACATAGACATTCGTCATCATTTTTTAAGAGAATATGTCCAAATCAAAACTATTCAGATAAGCCTTTTGCCAACTTGTTATCTGTGGCTGTGTGTTGTATTGTCTTATGTCTGCAACATGTATTAACAGAATAGACTTCGTCTTTTACAGAGTTGAACTGTTACATATTTGTTAATTATCACTGTAATATCACATATAATTTTAAAATCGCCCCCTTCATCCTTAATAGTAAACTTAAATGCTAATTAAAGTTTATTATTTTACAAAATATGAACTTTCTCTAAATAAAACCACTCTAGGGTAGTTTCTGGCTCGGGTTGAGACCAAAGAAGTTTTGGGGGAAAATTAAATGACCTTTCCTTCAATCAAGAAGTTTTCTCTTCTTCCAAAAGACGACAGCATCCAGAATTGCCTGGTCCATGTATCTTTGTGTCTAGATATATGGCGCGGTCGGACAGACACAGTAGTCATCTTTATGTTTGAAATTCCTTCTGTTAACCATACTTTTTGCTTTTCACGAATTTTCTTTGTTTTAGTGTCAATGGCTGTACTCCATAAGTCTATGATTGAAAATAAACGATAAATATTATACGTTTTCACTCTTTTATTGAGAATTAGGTCAATATTATAATATTCATGAAAATACAATCGGATTCAAATAAATATCTAATTTGATTTTATAGTATAGACACAACTCAGATTTAGTTTTCAAGCTTCAAACCATAATTTTCAAATGAACCCCTTAGCTATGTCTTTTTAAAGGGATTAAGTCCAGTGGGCCTACCATTGTTAAAAACAGTTAGACCATTTTCTATTAATTACAATTTAATTAAGTAAGACTATACACTACCTTTCATTACAAACCAATGTATTTTTATTATAAATAATTGTGCACTGGACGTTTTAAACCATTTACTATTAGTTATGCATTAATATACTCAGTATAAACTAATGATCTACTGAGCCATCGAAACTGGTTGATAAAAGTTACTGGGCTCGCTGTTGTAACCATTCAAGTAAGCTGGACTAATCTACATTTATTCCTACTTGTCTATGTGATTATTCAAAATGACAAATAATCTCACTAACTTCGTAAAATTTGGTAAGAAAATTGCTGGAGCAGGTTTGAATTACAAGTAAGTCATAATAATATAACGAATAAATAATCACTTTAACTACAGATATCTGTATATACACCAATTAAATAGTAAAATTAACATAATCACAACTTTTTTCTTTTTTTCTTTTACTATTAAGATTTAAACTGTGTGTAAAACTAGTTCTTTTTTTTTATAAAAGGCTCCGACTACCAGAATCCTACTCTAGTTAACCATAAGTGACACAATGAGTAAAGTTTAAAAAAATAAACCACTATTCGATACTATTCCAGTGTATCCAGCTGAAGATCAAATCGCAGCCATCAGAATTAGTCTAGCAAAGGGCTGTAGTAAGAAGGTACTACTACTACTACTACTACTCGTTTCGGTGTTTGCATGGCCTAAGGCGCTACTCTCGTTTGCATGGCCTAAGGCGCTACTCTCGCAATAGACTTGCTGCCAATGATGAGATTGGGCTCAATCCTGGTCTGGTGCACTGTGGCTGGTATTTCTTATATGGTTTTCCGCCCTCCATGTAAATGTGGGTGCACTCCATCTAAATTAAAACTTCACCCCTAACATATTAGAGTAATTAGTATAACCCGAACAGTTATTAAGACATGGTGTTAAAAAAATAGACCATAACTTAATACCCTCAAATTGGTCCCAAAAATATTCACAAGTTGGTAGGTTTTTACTTCTCATCTTATCATGCACCATCATGCTCTCCGCTTAATCTAAACTTACCAACCTACAAGCAAGTGTAATGAGCAAAGCGCAAAAATAATATTAAGATAGAGATCAGCAGGGAAGCCTTATTTGACACTCAAAAGTATAGAGATCAGCAGGGAAGCCTTATTTGACACTCAAAAGTAGTACCCCAATTATCATAATCATGTGACCTAATTAAAGGATGAACCAGGAATGTCACTATTCATTTTCAGGAATAAAGTTGCATATGTAAGAAAGATGTAAAGGCAAATATATTAACAATGACCAAAGGCTATAAAGCCAATTTATTATAATATAAAACAAAATGATAACATAGTCTATTTGGGCCACTTCGAACATCTTGCAGTAGAATAACAAGGCAGTGAACAATTTAAACATGACGGCCTCAGCCTTCAAATGACGTTAACGGTAAACAATAGTCCAAAGAGCGGATGACTATCATAGCAATATCTCTCTTGTACAAAAATATTAATTTCGCTTATCAGGTGTAACTTAATTCTGCACATACCAATACATCTCAACCTAACCATGAACAGAACCCTGACCTCTCATGGGTGATACCCGAGAGGCGGAAAAACCCTGACATGTACCATAACATATATGAAACAAACATATTTATATTCTACTCTGATACCGAACATCACACTAGTAATATAAAACTCCTAAAACAGACCTTTACAACAAAAAAGGGGTAAATATCAAATAGTTCTGCTCCTGAGTATACAAACTCGATTAATCCTAGGCATTGATATTGTCTTTCTTTCCTACTCCCTGAGAAGCGGGCAAGTCCTAACACTTACAATAATAATAAATGATGCCAATCATGAATACAAACAATACCTTCAATTTAATAATATATAAAGGAAATATATTAATTCCTAAGCCTAACCATACTAACATACATAATCAAAAGGAATCACTCCCAATGATGCACTATTAGTGCTAAAGTTTCAACGCAAGTTAAAAGCTTTCAAAATATTAAATGCCATGTTCAAAATAAGCAGAATTTTCAACTTCTCGATTTTGTAAATAAAAAAAATAAGTTCGCCGAAACATGATTTATAGTTCAGTACTAATCAAAGTTTAAATCCTAACCAATTTCTAAAAAAATATATAAAAAATTAGCCAAAAATGACAGCTACTTACATTGTTGGTAAGTTTCTAGTATTTGTCCAAAATCAAAGAGTACAGATCACACTTGGGTCATGGCTTGTATGCAACCATTTCTCAGTGGGGGACAATTACACAATATAACATCCACAATGTGATCATTAGTAACGATTTATGAGCACCCAACACCCTTGCACATGCGCTGTATATCTGTAGTTTGTGGTTTAATGAGTGTGGGGTGGGGGGATCGTCGGAACAACCGTGGATTCTTCCCCTTGAAAGCCACATGTTCACAGTTAATACTCTGAGTATAGCGTCCAGGTGGAGGGGGTGGGGGGTTGAGAGTAACCTCGTGGCACACAGTTCACATCCAGTGGACCGCTTAGTAGTAATACGTGTTTTGTTGTCGATGGTTGAACGAGCACATCGTCTGCTTGAATTCAAATAATCCCATCAACAATATTGACTTGCTTGAAAAAAAAAAATGGAATTAAGATGCTGCTATTTAAAATAAAATAAAATGTGTGTTCATATAAAATAATCTGATGGTTTGTTTGGCATTGATAATGATTTTCTCTTACTTCTTCAGATCTCTCTTAGCAGAAAGGAAACTAGTTCTGCCATCTACTCCTGTGATATTCTTGAAGCCCACCTCATCATATATCACAGAGGGGCAGAACATTCAAGTGAGATAATTGCACCACAGTCCCAGGACTTAACAGTGCTCTGGGAAATAGGAGGGAGTTTCATTAAATGCTCTGGAATTTTGCAAAATTCTAATAAAGTTCTAACCAGGAAGGCCTATTGTCTCCAGCCTCGAATCACAGAAATAATTTTAACCTCTGTTGACTTAAAGCTGTAACTATTCGTCACAGAACTACCATCACACATCAAAGACACCGACCATTTACTCAATAAACTCAATAAACTTTCACATTTGTCTCAAAACACCATACTTGTTATCATTGACATTGTCATGTTTTTTCCATTATTCCTCTTGTTCATGGACTGATTGTAGTTGAACATTTACTGAACAAACGACCTATCAACACTACACCAACCATATCATCAATCCTACCTCTCACTAAATTTACACTGAAAAAGAATAAATTTCAATTCATAAATAAAGTTCTAAAGAAAACTCCTCGCGTGGCTCGTTTCAGTGGCTACATGGTCTAGGACACTACTCTTGCAATAGTCTAGACTGGTGAAGAATTGGAGATCGGGGTTCAATCCCAGTCGGTTGCACTGGGGGTAGTTTCCCTAAATGGTTTTCCACTCTGCCTCCACACAAATTTGGGTGTAGTTCCTCTAAATTAAGCCCTTTTAATCCTTAACACAGTGCAATTAGTACATAGGTTTGTAACCCAAACAAGTATTAAGATGTGCTGGAAAAAAAAAAATTATGTATGTAATTATGTTTGAAGACATTTGAAGTTAAAACTTTAAATAACTAAAAACTTATTTCACATAACTAAGGGTCCTTCTATATTTTGTAATAGATAAAAACATTATCTTCTATAATGATAAAATCTACTATTTAGTTCCACACCATTTACAATAGAAAATTATGTTAAGAGTGGTTAAATATAACCCGCCTTTGTGGCG
This sequence comes from Timema monikensis, assembly GCA_902151445.1. NCBI lineage: Eukaryota > Metazoa > Arthropoda > Insecta > Phasmatodea > Timematidae > Timema > Timema monikensis. The sequence goes on along the minus strand of CABFVZ010001767.1, from coordinate 106,475 downwards.
TAGTTAGCTAACACGCTTGTCGTGTTGAGCTCGACTGCTGAGGATGGGGAGATCGAGGTTCGAATCTCTGTCGGGTGAACTGGGGGTGGTTTTTCCTAAATGGTTTTCCACTCTCCCTCCACGCAAATGCGGGTTCACTTCCTCTAATTCAACCTTCCCAATTCTTAATCCATTAGCGTAATTAGTACTTAAAGCATATAACCTGAACAGGTAGTAAGACGCGGTGCTAAATATTATTATTAT